>JAJJBR010001606.1:63446-172404 GCA_022817965.1 Solanum lycopersicoides | reverse complement strand
GAGTCTGCTTCATTCATTCATACGTACTCCATTTCATTTCGTTCATAGTCCAGTGAACACCGTTATACCTAGGATGTAGTTTAAGACTTTCATTAGGTTCGTTGTGCAATGACCAAGAATGACCTAATGTCATTACTTGAATCTAACTCACCTTTTGATTATCCTATCCTAACACCTTTGGTATTCATTTCATTATGTGCATCATTTGAGGCTGGCCTCATTCATTCATTGGAACTTTAACTTTAACCGATATAGATCATGTGAGCATCATGAAATCCAGTGTCTCCCCCACACGAAAAGAGGTGGAATCACCGGCCAAAGTGATCCAATAACATGCTAGCGTACATGGGAATTTAACCCCGCCAGATCCCTATATTGGCAGTATAGGTTCGAAGACTAGGAGATATAAGGAGACCCATACCCGGCAAGCCGGACAGTCTCATCTCATGAGAGTTACGTGAACCTCCGCCCTTCCCGAAAGAAGCTCACCGCTCATAGCTAGTCTATCGGTGCTCAGTATAAAGTTCCATTTCATTCATCTCATACGTCATGGAAGCTGACATCTAGTATGAGGACATCATAGCTCATTAGATGATTTCTCATCTCATCATTAGTATTAAGTGTGTTAAGCTCAATACTCTCATTAGAGTGTTCATAAAGACTGGTCTCTTCATTATCTTACACTCTCATAGGTGAATACATATTGGTAACATTTACTTAGGCTCATTTGAGATTGCTCTCATCATTTACATTAGCCTCGTATAATGTTGTCACCACGTTCGTCATTATTAGCACCTTGGCTTTTCATAGTTATTCAGCTCTTATTACGTGAATGTTCATTTCGTCTTATGCCAATGCACTTGGCCATTTAGTGTATCTTACACTCATACTTAACCCCTCTAGGGTTCATCATTTCATTTCATACATCTTAGGTTCACTTACTTTTGAACATATGTTAGACTTATGTGTCTAAACATACAAGCCATGAGGCTTCATTCGTAGTTCATTATGTGACTCATACATTCCTAAGATTTCATAGTACAAGACTTATGTATCTTGTATATATACCAAGACTTTGATTTCGATCTAAGTAGGTGGCATTAATCTTGGATAATTTGTTCACGTATGACTTATGTATTAAACGGAAATTGGGCAAGGAAACCCAAGTCTTTAATCAATTGGATATCATTTATATTTTTAATTGATTTTATTCTAATATTCATAATATTTTAACTCTAAGTTAAATCACAATATTAACATTGAAGGATTACTTTTCTATTTAACCTTTTTCTTGAATTTGGCCGATGGGTTGTGGGTTCGAGCCCCCACAACCCCATTTTCATTTTTTTTTCATTAACATGATATTCTCCCATTTTTCTTAAACCAAGAGGTTGTGGGATCAAACCCCCACAACCTCTTTTATTTTACTCCTAATTCGCCCCAAGCAGGGAGGTTGTGGGTTCGAACCCCCACAGCCTCCTTACTTTTATTTAATTTTCGCTAGGGGCTGTGAGGTGGTGGGTTCGAACCCCCACAGCCCCATATATATAATTTTAATATTTTTCTCTAAGTTGAGACCATGGACAGTGAGGTCGTGGTATCGAAACCCCACGGCCTCACCTATTTTAAAACTTATTTTCGCCTCCTCTATTCCCAATCTTGAGGTCGTGGGTTCGAATCCCACGCCTCACATCCTTTTCTTTTTCTTTATTTTTGTTCTTCTTGAGTTCTGTCCGAGGGGTGGTGGGTTCTAATCCCACTCCCCTCATTAATTTGTTTCTCCTTCATTCCCTCGCCCATACCCAGGATCGAACCCCCCCAGCCCTCACCTATTTCGTGGGTTATTTCGCCCAAGGATGAGGTCACGGGTTCAATTCCTAGTGGCCTCATTCTTTTATTTTAAACTAAATTTCCAGATTCTTATGCATTAAACTTTAGTCTAAAACTAACTTGTAAAATGCTAGAAAGTTTAGTCACTTTTAACTCATAACATCAATGTTTTACTTAGTTCAAAATTTCGTTCATGAATCCACTTCAACGTATTTTTAAGTGCATCTTTCATAGAATTTATTAGATATAAAATCCTTATTCAAGTAAGCCACATTTCCTTTTTATGAACATCACGATCTTCATGAGTTTGTGTACGTAAATTAACAACCACAACATTTACAAATTAAAGCAACAAGGCCGAAACTCTTGCGATGGTCACACACTTGCACATAATTTTACATAATTCCGAACACATACATGGGTTGTCATTTTTCATAAATTAACGTACATCCAACACATTCATATCCAGCACAAACATCACATAATCCTAAGTCTACCAGCATTCATACCAACCTACGAATTCGTTGGGAGCTAATGACAGGGACATGCAACGGGAAAAACAACCTTAGTTTTGAACCGATATTATGAGTCCTAGGGGTCTCTTGGGAAAGGGACCAAGAGTAAGAAGACCCATACCTTAGTTTTATTGTTCAACCACGAGAATGCTGCCCAAGAACCTCTCCAAAAATCAGTCCAAACACCGAAACTCACACCTTACCCGACTAGCGTATTACGTTTTGCTTAACGTTATCGAATTGCTTTCTCGTTTGTGGTTTGCGTGTGAATTCTTCAAGTGTGAAGAACTCTTGTTTTCTTTCTGATTTCTTTCTCACGTTTGGCAGCCAGAAGAGACTGTGAAAATGAGAGAGATTGACGTGAAAGAGAGGGAGATGGGAGTTAGTGGTCTCTTAGAACTAGGACTTGTTGGTAAGACTTAGTCAAATTAATTAATAATTAATAATTAATAAAATATGATTTCTTTTTCCTAAATCAGCTAACATTCATTATTTAATTAAGTTAATTCATTAAATTAAATAAAAGCAAGTTAAATCCTTTCTTCTAGTGGGGCTCGAACCCGAGTGGCTCCCATTTGCGAAAATGGGTCACTTTGGGTTGCCCCACCCGAATTTCTTCCTTCAATTAAATTAATTAATTAAATAATTAATTTCCCATGGTAATTACAATATTACCCCTGGCTTGGAAAAGACCATTTTACCCTTGGACCCTCAAAACTTAAAATTTCTTCTTTTGTGTCCGGTAAAAACTCTTTCGATTAAATCTTCATTTTCATGAGCCTCACATGGTTGGTTCCAACCTTTACAAGCTCAATTAACTCCCCAAGTTAGTTTGTTTGGTTGTAGTAAGGATTCTGAGGTCTGGTTCTACGCGTATCAATCAGTGTGAACCTTGGTCTAATTGCATGCATTCTTGAAAAACCTAAGTCTTGATACTCTTTATTTTTAGGGTTGTTACAATATTACACTACTTATTGATGGATTGGTCTAGTTTGTAGAATAAGACCTTTTCCCATTAACAGTAGGTTATGATCTTGAATTGAATTGCGTAGAATTGATTCAATTGGTTTGGTTTGTGTGTTAATTACTATCCTATGTTTTTATTATTCTAATTATGAATAGGGTGAGATGAATTTTACTCCTATAATGCTAGTTCTTGAGTAATTGACCTAGGTTGTGAAGTAGATTATGAACTTGATCTAAATCTCTAATTCTAGACTTTGTACTAGTGATGAGTTATTGTATAATGGTAATATTGGCGTTGTTATCATGTTGGTTACTATTGTATGGTGATATTACACCCATTGTTGGCTTGAGTTTGAGGGTTTATGTTAAGACCTTGATGTTGTCTTATAAAGGAGACTTGGTAAGTCTTGTAATCTCAATTCTTTACTTCAATTGTGGTTACTTGTAATTAAGTGGTGATATTGTATTTAAGTATACCTAATATTAAGATTGATAGGGTTGGTATGATGTTGAATTTAAATGTCTTTACTATGGTTTGTGAGGTGTTGGCTAAGATTTAAATGTTATAAAGATGGTGATGACTTACCAATGTGCCATATCATGAATGATTATGTAAATGTTCAAACCTCACATGTATGAATTGTAATGAAAGGAAAATACTCATGCAATTCTTATGGAGCTATGATGATGATGATTATGTAAAGGATAGACCCTATTACCTACATTAAGCTATGATGATTAATTAAAGTAGTAAAGACATTTCAAAAGGGGATTATAGCTTAGCACTGAGTGAAGTAGAGTGAGAAGTTTCCCTTCCCACATACGGAAGGTAGTATCACTAATGTACTCATGATATTTGAGACTATAATGCATGTAGCATAAAGAGGTTCCCAACTATAGCTACTAGTTCTTGAACTATGTTGTCCCCATAGGAATACTAGCTAGTGGATCCACATAGTTTCTATGTTCATGTTTTTGTACTACCTTGGCAAGTAGTCCTCCTTCTTTCGGTGTAGGGTTCCATGACAACGAATTCCATATTATTTCATGTTTTCTATGTTGGTTAAGGAAGATGTTCCCAAAAAGGTAATATGAAGTAATGAATGAACTCTAAATAGGATAACTTATGGGGTTTCACTTAGTCTAGGTAGGGGTATGGGACTCTACCTATACATTGAACTAGTTAACCTTGAAGGAAGTCTTAGAAGGATGTTCTTATGTATGTATATTCTTATAAAAGTAAATGATGATAGTATGATGATCTTACATGTAAATGATACTATCTGATGTTGGTTACTCTTATGAACATGTATTTGGTCTCTATTTGTAATATATGATATTATATACTCTTAATGATATGTTATGTGGAGTTTGGACATTGGTTATGGATCTTTCTAGGTTGACTTGATTACGTAAGGTCATGGGGCTTCGCTTAGTTATTGCACAAGTGGACTTAATGAGGGTCATGAGTAATGGTATTGCATTGTTATAATGTGATGAACTCTTATTCATGCTTGTAATGTTATGGCCTGATGATATAGTTGGATTTGATTATGGGTTCAAGTATGTTGATATGCATGTGACTTGGTTTGACTTAAATTGGTTTAGTCTTGTATAGTACATAGTATTGACTTGATGAATATGCATTAATGACTTGTTTGGATCTTGAAATTGCATAAAGCTTTCTAAAGGTAAAATAACATGCTTTAATGAAATGTCCCTTTTTTAGAATGATTTGATATTATATGTGCATATGGTCTCATACTAAGTACATGTGATGTGCTAACCCTATTTTCTCCCTTTTTCCAAAATTTTGGGTTCCGGTGGTTGAAGGGCTTTGGAGACGACTTTGAAGAAGAGTTGGAATTTGTCAATCATCCATGTTGGGTAGTTCTTCCCTTTCCGAGGGCAATGTCAATATCAAGCTTATGAATTTGTTTAGTTTTAAGACTTCTTTGTTTGTTTCCTTTTCATTAGAGTACTAGAGATTGTATAGCCTATATGTGGCTTTTTTACATTGATGTATCTGATATGCCCAATTGATATACTCTTGTTTTAGATGGTTATTAGATGAGACACTCTTTTAAAACTATGTTAAGTATCTTATATATATATGCAATAAAAGTAGAAGACTATATAATCTTCCTATAGGAGGGGTCTATATATACTCGATATGAATATATATTATGTGTATGTAGAGGTCTATGTAAACCTCAATGTAGAAGTAATGAAAAGATTTAAATGTTTCCGCATTTTTTACCTATGAATGTAATGATGTAAGATAAGAGGCTTGTCTTAGTCTTCAAAGAGGAAGACGACGCCGGTTACCTATACGGGGTGCTCCCCGGATGTGACAGCTAGTCTTAGTCCTCTCCGAGGATGACAACTCTGGTTATGTCTAGGGGGTGTTCCCCGGATGTGACAATCTTGGTATCAGTGCATGAGATTGAATATCCCTAGAATTGATGTCTCATTAAACTAGTGCTTCTAAGCAAGAGAGGTTCTCATTAAACAATTCTAGCTCACAAACAACCTTACCAACACCACTAAAGGTCTCATATGAGCCTAGAAAACTAGAACTAAATTTTCCAAACTTGCCCTGCCTCTTAGGGTGTGAATTTCATGCAAAAAAAACATGAACATAAAAAACACTCAACAACCTTTATATCTCTACATGTCAACCCCCCTTGGGAGACAGCCTATACGGACTCTGTTAAGCCCCATTCTTTCAATTCTAAGGTCTCAAAAAGTTATTACTCAACTTTCATACCCATAACACAATATGATTCTAAATCAAGGCGACTTAGACTTCTACACTTCTTAGAGGAGGTTACTCCACACATATTGTAAGACCCCCAAAATGAATTAATGTGTCTAGAGCCTCACATGTGCCTAATAAGCTTGTTAATATGTTAATTAAGTGTTTTAAAGCTTGTATGATTGATTTGAAGTCTTTAGGAAGTCAAACGTCCAAGAACATCAAAGATGTTTCAAAATTAGCCCTTGGACCTACTTGAGTGTGCTTAGCATGTTTTGTTGTTTTGCTTGTGTTGTTTGGGAATTTGATGCTCAAACTTGTATGGAAGGTCCTTAAAATGTATAAGAGTGTATTTTCATTGGAAACATCAAGGTACGACTCACAAAGGGTCCTACAACAGGCCCTCAAGGAGGACCCAAAGTCTTCCTAGACACAACCTTGGCAGTGTCTACCTACGCCTAACAAATGACGGCAAGTAGGTGTGGTGCCGCCTCGTCGATGGGTGGGAGTTGTCCCACACTTAATATAGGAGCCAAATAATCTAATGCCAAGCCTCAAACCCAAACGAAGGCTGAGAGTAAGGGGTGTAGGTTGCTCTGTCGTACAGCCTGCAATCTAACAGCCCGGAGCACTATTTCATTAAGGGATGAATGGGAAATTCTCCACACGTCCTAAATGGACCCTAGGTGGTTATTTTAACTATTTTTGGGTATACTAAGTTAGTTAAAAGATCAAAATCCCAAACCCAATTCATATTTTAAAATTAGACTTCCATCTCCAAAAGAAACCTCTCTAGAAACCTCCATTAGAGATGAAGCTCAAGAACAACATAGAGCTTGGATTCCCATAGATTCTACATGACGATTTAGTGTATTTATCTTAAGATGAGGTATGGTGATCCTTAATCCTTATTAAAACATTATTATAAGGAGTTCGTTTCAATGTTATCAAAGAGAATTCATCATCAAACATACTATTCTTCAATCTAGCCATTGGTTCTTTCTAAAAACGATTTCAAAATCATTATGACATTGAATTGATGATTAGATACTGATTAAAATATGATTTTCAATCCAATTCCATGATGAACCCATGTCTCCTCCAAACACTCGAATTAGCCAATGTGCTGGTTATTATGATCTACATTCTAGGAGAATTATAATGTAATACAATTATTTTAAATTGATTATAGCTAAAGTTTTATATTCATATTTATGGTGAATGTTTGATGAGTTATCCATGTGGATTAAGGTTTGAAGACTTGGTAAGTTGACCTACGTTCTTCTATCTTCTATTGATTGATAATGTAGAGTATTTGATGTGATCTTGATTCTAGGGTAATTGAAGTATGATTTAGTCTTTGTTATATTATCTTTAGTTGATTCCCTATAATTTTATTATTGATTAATTATGATTATTTATCATTGGTGATCAAAGAAATGGAGATGTGGTAAGGTTGCTCTATTCCTCTACTTTCTTATAGAATTTCTAGATGACTGGTCTTGGATTGCATTGAGTGGTATGATCCTCTTATGGTGGTGGTGTTTATTTATTGTCAATTTATATGTGTTTGATCATGGCCTTGAAGGCAAAGTGAATGTTATATGACTGTGTGGTTATGATGATCACACTATGTGAAGCTTGCCTAGTCTTATATTTTTGTTATGATTTAGGTTGTATAACTAGTGTCATAATCACGTGAGTGATAATGTTAGGGTTATGTTTAGGTGAATCCATTGAAGAGTAATAATGGTTAATGACCCCTACCTATGTACCCTTGTATGATTGTGTGATTAGCTAAAATTAGGAGTCTTGGATGTAAGGTGAAGTTGTCTTGTCTCCTACACTAAATTGTGGTGTGTCGTCTATGCTTGAATGTGAATTGTGGTCATAAGAGGGTGGCTGGATCAATGTATTGTTGATAGCCATTATGTGATCATGTTGACCAATGCACACACACTCACACCTCATGCACACTTATAAAGTAGTATAGGTTCATGGTGTCTAATGAAAGGGTATTCTCATATGCACTTGTGTCTACTACTATGAATGTAAAGTTTATGTATATGAAGTATGTTACGTATCCGATGACTTGATAGGTGTACTAGTATGGATAAGGGTATGTTACCCTGCCCATGTATTGCACATGTGTGACTTGATAGGATAGTTCCTAGGTTTATGATCTATGTATATGAATATGGATGTATGAGTATGTTATGAATATGCATAGTGTATAAATGTTTTATATGAAAAGATTGCTCATATAGTTACACCTATACACTTATGCGTGAATGAGGTGAAGTATTAACATGTATGGGTCAAGGGTGTTTATGTGAAAGGTTAAGGCTATAGTTTCCCTGTTAGCACCCCATGGTCTTAGTGTCGGTTCAGGCTATAGTTTCCCTAAAGTAAAATGGAGAATGGATGTAAACAAAAGGACCCTAACAAGGATAACCTTGTAAGACCCCCAAAATGAGTTACGGTGTATAGATCCTAACATGGTTGTATTAAGGTTCTAATGTCCTAAAATGACTTATTATATGGTTTAGAGTCAATGTATAATATTTGATGTGATTTAGAAGTCAAACGTCAAGGGTCGACCAAAACGTTCGACGACTAGTCACCTATGTGCCTCATGTGTCTATGCGTGCTTAAAATTGTATGAAATGAGGTTATGAAGTCTTAAAACGAGTTATAATTATGTTTAATGGTATTATATGATGTTTCGTGGAGTTTGGAGGTCAAACGTCCAAGAACGTCCAGGACGTTCGAAAGATAGCCTAAAGACATGCATGTGTGTGTCTTCATGCGGCCTTACATGTTTGGACGAGTTGCAGGTGTTTGTTTTAGGTGAAACTTATGTGGAAGGTCTACAAATTTTTAAGGGTTGTTTTTACGTTGGAAACATCTGGGTACGACTTCTAATGGGCCCCGCAAAAGGGCCCACAAAAAGGACCCAAGGCTGGTCGAGACACTGCCTTGGAAGTGTCAATCGACGGACCAAACGACGGCCAGGTGGTTGACCAACGGCGCGTAGGTGAGGTCTCGTTGATTGGTACTTATTTTGGTCATGTCTCAACACAAAATATGCCCAAGAACCAATCGACGGATGGCAAGGAACGACCCGTCGATGGACCAACGCCCCGTCGTTGCAGGCTGGTGCATCACTGCCTGTGCATTATTTCATTAAAGGGGTGAATGAGAAATTCACCCCACGGGCTAACCTAACATCACACTATTTATTTGGTAATTTTTGGGTGTATTTAAGTGATCAAAAACGTGATAAACCCATTCCCAAACCAACTCACACAAATTGAAACTTTCCCTCCAAAAATATTCTCCCTAGAAACCACCATTGTTGGTGAAGCTCAAGAACAACTTGGAGCTTGGATTTCCATGGATGAATCATCAAATTTTAATGTTTTTCATGAATAAAAAGGTATGGTGATCCTTCATCTCTAGTTATCCTTCCATCTAGAGAGTTAATCTCAAAGCTTTCAAAGAAGTTCCATGATCAAATATCTTCTTCTTCAATCTATCCATGGGTTCTTTCTTAAATTGATTTCAAAGTCATAGTATGAATTTATTAGTCATTATCTACTGATTTGGACGTGGTTTTCAATCCAATTGCATGATGAAACCATGCTCTTTCACAAACTCGATTTTAGTCTATGTATGGCTTTATGATCTTGATCTTATGCATGTCGATTTGTGATTCAACTATGTTAATATGCTCAGATATACTGTTCAGAATGTGTATTGATGATGAATTACGTGATATTGGATTAATGTGGATTGATACTTAAAGAATGTGATCTATACGTCATATTGAATGGTAAGCATGGCCTTCACTGTAACATGGACCTTATTATGCATGAATGTGGAATTCAATTGTGTAGGGATAATTGTATCTACTATCTCACTTTGATAGTATTGTTGAATTATATAGATGTGATTCATGTGGTTCTAGGTTTGATTGGCCTATATTCTTCTACTTTCTATTGATGTCTAAAATAGCATGTTCACTGTGATCTAGAGTTTATAACAATGGTAGTAGGATTTCGTGTAGATTATTTGTCCTCAACAACTGCCTTGAATAGGTGATATTAGTGAATTTTGGGTATGAATTCTTGATGATCAAAGAAAAAGAGTCTTGGAATGAATAGATTTAGGTTCTTCTAGCATACAATTTGAATGTTGTAATGAACATTAGGTGATCTTAATTGTAGGGTAGATGAAGCATGATTTAGATTTGATTTATATCTATTGAACTAGTGCCCTAGATGTATATTATTGATACATTATGATTTATGACCAAAACTAGGGAAGTAACTCGATGATCTATAAATCTCTACTTCCTACCATATATGTGATATAGTGAACTAGTTAAATCATGCTCTTGTGATGACTTGTACATAGTTTCGTTTATGATTTAAGAACTTATAGCTACTTCTCTATAATGTATAAATGATGAGAAAGGAGTATTGATCAATGATGATCAAATATTGATGAATTGGTAAGAATGGCTCATCCCTCTACTTTTTTATATTTATGTAGTTGATAAAGCCTTGTATGGTGTTGTGTGGTATGGTCCACTTATGGGGGCTGTGTTTAGTTTATTGTAATTATAATGTGTTGACCATGGACTTGAAGGCAAATTGATGAATAGAGGAATGAGTAATTATGATGATCAATTTATGTGTAACTTGTGCCTAGTCTTCTACTTGAGTTGTGAATAAAGGTTATGTTGCTATGGTTATGAGCATGTAAAGGGTTAGGCAATTAATATCATGTGTAGGTGATGCCATTAATGATTTATTAAAGATTGATGACCACTACCCATGAACCCTATGTGAAGGTGTGAATAGTTAATGTTAGGAGTCTTAAAGTATACTATGAAGTTGTCTTGTCTCCTATGCTAAGTTGTGTTGTGTGGTCTATACTTGAAAGTGTAATGTGGTCTAAGAGGGTGGCTGCCTCAATGAGTTGTTGATGGCCATAATGTGATCTTGTTGACCAATGTACACACACTCACACTTCATGCATGCTTGAAAGTAGTAAAGGTTCATGGTGTCTAAATGAAAGATAGTTCTCATATTCACTAGTTTCTACTACAATGCATGTTAAGATTATATGATATGATGAAGTATGAATGTGCATAGTGTCTTAGTGGGTTTTATATGAAAGGATTGCTCATATAGTTATGACTTATGCATTGATGTATGAACATGTGTGATATCTATGTGTTATGTGAAAGGTTTACTCACATGTATTCACACACACACATGGATATTGATCTAGTAAGTGATAGGGGCCTAGATAGGGGAGAACAAGAATACTCTAAACAAGATAGGTGCTGAAATATGCTATAAGCATATAAATAATGAATATCTTAAGCCTATGCTTTATAAAATGTAATTAAAGGCTTTTTAATAAAGGGAACTTAGCTTAGCACCAAGTGAACTTGTCATTGAGAGGTGTTGACTTTTCCTTGAGGAAAGATTCACCATTTGTCCCTTATAGAGTGTTGACTTCCCTTTGAGGAATATTCACCTATGGACCGACATGAGGTGTTGACTTCCCTTTGAGGAAGGGATCACCCATGTTTTCTCATGAGATGAGGCCCCAATTGTCCAATGGCATGTAGAGGGAACTACCTATCTCTTAGTTCCACAAACTGTGCTTGGCACATAGGATCTATCAAAGTGAATTCACTTAGGATGCTCGGATATATGTTAATGTTCTACCTTGGCTGGAAAGGAACACCTTCCATTGGTGTAAGTCTCTACAACACCAAATTCCAGGTTTAGCACCCATGCTCTTAGTGTCGGTTAAGGCTATAGTTTCCCTAAAGTAAAATGGACAATGGAAGTAAAGAACTAGGATCCTAACTAGGAAGACTTAAGGGAGGTTACTTAGTATAGGTGGAAGTAATGAACCCATCTAGACATTGTACAAGTAGCTCCTTAGGAAGTCCTAGGAAGGTGACCCAATATGTATGATTATGCTTATGTCTTTATGCATGATATTGTAGAAGTTGTCTACTTGTTATGAAGATGTGCATGGTATGAATCTAGATGATGTGATCGATCCTTATGTGCATTATGTTGGTCTAAATGACTATATGATGAAGGTCTTGTATTGACATGAATTAAGTTGTCTTTACTTGTTATGAGGATGTATGAATTGTATGTTAAGGTTTGTGGTCTCATGAATAGTTTACTAAGTATGTGTGAGGTTATGGGGCTTCACATATACATTGCACTAGTAGGCTAAGATTGGGGTCATGAACAATGTCTTATAATAATGAATATGAAAAGAAGTAAAAATATGTGTAAATGGACATAGTTCACTGTAAAGCCTTATGGTCTTGACTTGCATGTGTCTTGTAAAGTGCTATACTTCTATGTTGATATGTGTTGGCTTGTGTAAGTTGTATGCATAGTTTTCCTGGTGGTCCTAAGGTGATGCATTGCACCAAGTATCACTAAAGGGTTACTTGAGACGTTAATGGATTAAAAGAAGGAGTTCAATGTTAAGGTAAGAGAGCTCACTATAAAGTGACCTCAAATATGGTATAAATTCTATATGTGATTTTATATGTTGTTTAGACTTTGACTATGTCTCTATGAAGTATGTGAATGATATGAATTTTATTGTTCAAAGGTTTTATGAAGATTTGCTCAAAATAGCATGAAGTATGATTTCAAATAAAATGTCCCCTTTAAATGCATGTTTTTGCATGGTTGCCATACTTAGTACATTCTTGTGCTAACTCCATTCTTCTCTACTTTTTACACAAAGTATAGGTTATGGATTCATAAAGGATGTCTTGAATGGTGAAGAGCTTGATAGATGATTCCCAAGCTCAATGAAAGGAATCCTTAAGTTCAAGGATCTTCTACTTATGTCTTTACTATAAAGTCTTTAAAATGTTGTATAGTTATGTTTTATGCCTTAAGGGTCGTGTCCCTAATGTACTCTAATGTTTTTAAGTCTAAGATGGCAAAGAGACTTAAGGTATATATATGTAATATGACTTATATTTTATATATATGAAGTAATGTTCTAGCATATGATGTGCTAAGAAAGTTTAAAATTTTCCTCTAAATTTACTATGTCAATACGACGAATAACAACTATGGGCTATGTAACATGGATAAGATAAGCAATGCTTAATGTGTCTAGAATGACCACGAATAGATCAGGGTTCACACGGATTGATGCGCGTAGAACCATACCTCGGAACCCTTGCTACAGCCAAGCCAACTAACTTGGGGAGTTAGTTGAGCTTGGAAAGGTTGGGTCCAACCATGTAGGGCTCTCGAATACGAAGATTTACTAGAAGGAGTCTTTACCGTACTTAAAAAGAGGAGATCTTAAGTTTGGAGGGTCTAGGGGTAAAATGGTATTTTCCAGGCCAAGGATAATATCGTAATTATCCTAAGGAATTAATTAAATAATTAAATTTAATTAAGGACCCGTCCGGGTCGGGTTGACCCGAAGCGACTCATTTCCGCGAAATAGTGTCACCCGAGTTCGAACCACAATGGAAGCAACAAATGGGGATTTAATTATTGATTTAAAAATCTGATTTCATAAGGGCAAAATGGTCCTTTCACGTATTATTTAAAATAAATCAGATTTTTATAATAAAACAAAACCTTATTGACTAAGTCTCCTAAGCCTCATGCAACTCCCACTCTCTCACGTTTATCTTTCACATTTTCACGTTCAATCTCTCTTGTTTCTCTCTGCCAAAAATAACGTTGAAGAACAGAAAAATAACCAAAGTTCTTCACACTTGAATAACTCACACGAAATCTCCATAAATCAAACGTTAATCGCACGTTAGGCTAAGGGAGGTTGTTCGTCGAGTGGTGTTGACATTGAGGAGGCTTAGACGTGATCTTGGGTGGAGTTTTTGGGCAGCAAGTCGAGGGTTTAACGTCAAGAAGGTATGAGATTTCTTCTATCTTGGTCCCTTTCCCAAGAGACCCCCCTATGGTTAAGATTATCAGTCCGAAAACTAGGATTATTCCCCGTTGCATGCCACTGTCACTAGCTCGCATTGAATCGTAGGTTGGGTATGATTGATGGTAGATTTAGGTGTTTCTTATGTTTTCCTGATGAATATAATTATGTTTGTGTGCTTGAAATCGTATGAATGACAACCTATATGTTCGAAATTATATTCAAGTGTGTGTGTGCAAGTATGTGACCGTGACTAAGGTCACGGATTAGGCTCCAAATTGATAATGTTATGGTGGTTATTTTACGTGCATAAACCTATGTAAATCGTGATGTTCATTAAAATGATATGTGGCTGATTTGAGTATCATTCTTTTGGCTAAATGAATCTATGAAAAATGCACCCCAAAACGTGTTAAATGATCTATGAATTTCCCTAAGAGTTCAAGTGAAAGTGTTGGTAAAAATGAGCTGAAAAAAGACCAAATTTCCAGCAAACTTACAAGTGTGGTTTAGTCTAAATAAATATGAACAAATCTGGAAATTATTTGAGTGTAAAAGGAATGAGGTCACCAGGATTCGAACCCGTGACCTCACCCGTGAGCTGCATTAAAAGCGTGAAAAGGATTGGGGGTCGGGGGACTCGATCTCGAGTATTGGCTGCAAAATGAAATACAAATAAAATTAAGAAATGAGAGTAGTGGGATTCGAACCCACAACCTCTCGATCATAAGTTAAGAAAAATGAAATAAAAAGAAATATGAGTCGTGGGAATCGAACCCACGACCTCTAGGCGTAAAGGGGAGAAATAACAAGAAAATAAAGTGAGGCTGTGGGGTTCGATCCCACAACCTCACGGACAACTCAGAAATAGTCAACATCTAAAAGAAAATAAAATAAGGAGGCTGTGGGGGTTCGATCCCACAACCTCTCGGTCATAAACGAGTAAAAGAAAAAAAAGTAAAGAGAAAAGAGGCGATGTTATTGGGGCTCAATCTCGGGTCCCAACGCCTTTAAGGACCGAAATTAAAGAAAATAAGAAGAAAATAATAAGTGTTGTTCAAGGGATTCGAACTTGGGTTCCCTTGCCCAAATTCCATATTGATACATAAGTCATACCTGAATTAAATGTTCAAGAATATTGCCGCCTAATTAGATCAAAATCGAGATCTTGGCATACATACAAGATGCATAAGTCTTGTACTACATAATCTTAGGAAGATATGAATCACTTAAACGAACTATGAATGAAGCCTACTGCTTGTATGCATAGACCCATAAGTCTAACATACGTTTAAAAACAAGTGAACCTAAGATGTATGTAATGAAATGATGTAACCCTAGAAGGGTTAAGTAAGAGTGTAAAATACACTAAATGGCCAAGTACATTGGCATACGATGAAATGAATATTATGTAATAAAATGATGAAACCCTATAAGGGTTAAGTAAGAGTATGAAACACACAAATGGCCAAGTGCATTGGCATATGACGAAATGAACATTCACATTCACATAAAATGGGGTGAGTAATTATGAAGAGCAAATGTGCTAATGTTAATGAATGTGGTGACAACATGATAAGAGGCTAATGTGAAAGATGAGAGCAATCTAAAATGAGCCTAAGTAAATGTTACTAAAAAGTACTCACCTATGAGAGTGTAAAGTTAATGAAGAGACAAATCTCTATGAACACTCTAGCTTATGAATGAATGAAATGAAGTACGTATGAATGAATGAAGCAGACTCTGTGTTTGATAAGGAAGACTCCCTAGTTGAGGTCCCATATGTTGAGCCCTCATTTTGGGAAGTCTTAATGTCAAGTCCATGATTCCAAGGTCTCATGGCATATGAATGAATGATATGAAAGATGTTATGTGCTATATGCAATATGATATGTGCTATGTGTAAGAGGTTATGTACTGTGTGCAGTATGATAAGTATGATGATGCATGTTATTCTCATGGCATGACTTTCCTAATTCAAATTTGGAAAGCTCACTGACTTTCCTAATCCAAATTTGGAAAGCTCACTAACTTTCCTAATCCCAATTTGGCAAGTCCACTCACTTGACTTTCCATAATCATGTTGTTAGGAAAGAGCTACTCTTACTCATGCATGTCCTTTGTGTGTGCTTGCATATACCCATACTTAGTACAAGTGTGTACTAATCCCATACAACTCTATATCTTTAGGTGCAGGCACAGGTGGACGCTAGAGCTTACAGGTTGACGTTGCACCTATCAAGACGTGGAGCTTTCATCCGGACTTGGTAGGCCCTCATGCTTTTGAGGATGTCTACCGTTACTATCTAGCTTAGATGTAGGCTTTAGCTAGTGGAGTACGTTCCACTAGTGTTTCTTTCAGTTTTTATTTCAGACATTGTATTGGTGCCATTTTGGCAATTATACATTTAATGCAGTATTGAATTATTTCTTTCCGTTGATAATCTTAATATTATATGGTTTATTGTGAACATTATGAATGTAAGTAGAATGACCTTTATGCATGATAAGAAACAAAAAGTTTCAAATTTTTTGCTAAAATTAACCTAGATGAAGTAAGAATGACGTAAGTAGGCTTGTCTGCGAACTCTGAGAGGTCAACGACGCCGGTCTCATCTGGGTCTAGATTCCAGTCATGACAAAGTTGGTATCAGAGCACTAGGTTAAATTCCGAGGATAATAAGTTCACATCAACCACATTGATTAGTTTCTAAGTCATGGTAGTGAGTGCACCACTATCCTGAATTAGAGACTGCATGATTCGTAGGAAAATTTCCCTTCTTCTGATCTTATCGTGCTTTTCCTAATTTCTAATTTCTTGGTGTTATGAGCGTGTCTAACATCAATCTTTGTTGTTTTCAGAGAATGAATACTAGGAGAACCATTGGTCAGAGGAGAGGAGGTGCAGCTGATGGGGACAATCAGGTTCCACCCCAGGCTCCAGCTGAAGGAGTGGCTATGCCGGTTAACCCAGCTGGGTTGACTGATGCGGAGGTGCAGGCATCTCTGTCCCAGATGGCACAGGCCATCACTATGCAGGCCCAGGCTATGACTGCCAAAGTCAACCGGCAGAATGTTCAGAGGGAGAACCCACCGGTTCGTAACATGGCTGACAGGTTGAGAGACTTCACGACGATGAATCCTCCTATTTTCACAGGGTCTAAGACTTCAGAGGACCCCCAGGAGTTTGTGGACGAGCTGCATAAGATTTTGGTGGCTATGAGGGCCACATACACTAGAAAGCAGGGTTGGCTTACTATCAACTCAAGGATGTTGCACAGACTTGGTGTAAGATGTGGCAGGATAGCCGTGCTTTGGGCGGAGTTCCGATCACTTGGGAGCTGTTAAGACAGCCTTCCTGGAGAGATTATTTCCGAGGGAAATGACGGAAGCAGAGGTTGAGGAGTCTATCAACCTTAATCAGGGATCAATGACAGTCAGGGAGTATTCCCTCAAGTTTGTTAAACTATCCAGGTATGCTACTTTCCTTTGTATCTAACAGTAAGGAGGAGCTGAGTACTGAAGTTTGTTAAATTATCCAGGTATGTTACTTCCCATGTATCTAACAGTAGGGATGAGATGATCAGGTTCCTCACAGGAATCAATGGAGATCTTGAGGAGGAGTGTCGGTCTGCGATGCTCCACGATAACATGGACCTCTCCAGGTTGATGGTGCATGTGCAGCAGGTAGAGGACAGCCGCAAGAAGAGGGGCGTTCGTGATGCTAGGAGGCCTAAGCCTCAAGATCAGGCAGGTCCCAGCCATGGAGGCCACAGAAATAATTTTGGCGTCCGTGAGCAGCCTAGGTTCAAGAAGGGGCAGTAGAGTTCTGGGAACTCTAATTCTCAGAGGAGTACAACACCTAGAGGAGGCATACCTGAGCTCAAGAAGGGCAATGGAGGTGAGATGCAGTGTCCATGAAAGAACTGTGCTAAGTGTGGCCGTGCTCATAGTGGAGAGTGCACACAGGGCACTAATGTCTTCTTCGGTTGCGGTAAGAGTGGGCACATGGTTAGAGACTGCCCACAAAACAGAGGTCAGGCTGGAGGTAATGCTCAGCCTAGGCCTAATCCACAGGGTGCAGCAGCAGCCGAGCCTCTTAAGAGGAACAGGTTCTATGCCCTGAAGGGCAGGGAGGAGCAGGAGAAGTCCGCTGATGTGGTCACAGGTATGCTGCAAGTATTCTCAACTTCTGTTTATGCGTTACTTGATCCAGGGTCTACGCTTTCCTTTGTAACTACTTTGCTTGCTCTCACTTTTGAGATATTGCCTGAAGTTCTGCATGATCCTATAGTGGTTAGAACACCTTTAGGAGAAAATGTAAGAACTGATAGAGTATACAAGGATTGACCAATAGTTGTAAGTGGTAAGACTATGTGTGCACACTTGGTTGAGTTACCCATGCATGATTTTGATGTTATTCTTGGCATGGACTAGCTTCACAGTTGTTATGCTTGTTTGGATTATCGTAGTAGAGTGGTGAGATTTCGTTTCCCTAATGAAGAAGAGCTAGTCTGGGAGGGGTACAACTCGAGTCGTCCTAATCCCTTGATTTCGAACCTTAAGGCCAATAAAATGATGTCCAAGGGGTTATTGTGTCATCTTGTGAGTGTTAATGATGTAGATCATGACATCCCTTCCATAGACTCAGTGCCTGTAGTGAATGAATTCCTACATGTTTTTCCTGATGATTTGCCTGGACTACCTCCCCCTCGAGAGATTGACTTTAGTATCGACTTAGAACCCGATACTAAATCAATTTCAATTTCTCCCTACAGAATGGCTCCAGCTGAACTCAAAGAGTTGACGCTGCAGTTAAAAGATCTCACTTATAAGGGTTTCATTCAGCCGAGCATATCCCCTTGGGGCGCTCCAGTGTTGTTTGTGAAAAAGAAGGATGGAACCCTTAGAATGTGTATGGATTATCGGAAGCTCAACAAAGTCATTATAAAGAATAAGTATCCACTTCCCAGAATAGATGATTTGTTCGATCCGCTCAAAGGGTCTAGTTTCTTCTCTAAGATTGATCTTCGTTAAGGGTATCATCAGCTTAGGGTTAGGGATGCAGATATCCCAAAGACGGCCTTTCGTACCCGTTATGGTCATTATAAGTTCTTAGTTATGTCATTTGGTCTCACGAATGCACCTGCTGCATTTATGGATCTCATGAACAGGGTCTTCCGTGAATACCTTGACTCTTTCGTCATAGTATTCATTGATGACATTCTCATCTACTCTAGGACCAAAGAAGAGCATTAACAACATTTGAGACTAACCTTGCAGGTACTTAGACAACATCAGTTGTATGCCAAATTCAGCAAGTGTGAATTCTGGCTTAGATCAGTGACCTCCCTAGGTCATGTTGTGTCCGATCAGGGTGTGGAGGTGGATCCCATGAAGACTGAGGCTGTGAAGAACAAGCCATAACCTCTTACTCCCACTAACAACCGTAGCTTTCTGGATTGGCTGGTTACTACCGTAGGTTCATGGAGGGCTTTTCTTCCATTGCTGCCCCACTGACAGCTTTGACTAAGAAGAAGGCCAAGTTTGAATGGACGGAGACTTGTCAGAAGAGTTTCCAGGAGCTCAAGGACAGACTCACTTCTGCCCCGGTGCTTACTTTGACCAAGTGTGGTGAGAATTACACTGTTTATTGTGATGCATCTAGGGTTGGTTTGGGTTGTGTTCATATGCAGGTTGGTAAGGTGATAGCTTATGCGTCTAGACAGTTCAAGGTTCATGAGAAGAATTATCCCACTCATGTTGATGTGTTCACAGAGCACAAGAGTCTCCAGTACGTGTTCATGCAGAGGGAGTTGAATCTCCGTCAGCGGAGATGGTTGGAGCTGTTGAAAGACTATGATATGAATGTCCACTACCATACAGGTAAGACAAATGTTGTAGGTGATGCTTTGAGAAGGATGAACATGGGAAGTACAGCCCACGTTGAGGATGAGAAGAAGGAGTTGGTGAAAGATGTACACAGGCTGGCCAGACTGGGTGTGCGGTTGGTTGACTCTTCTAGTGGGGGTATTTTAGTTCATCCTAGTTTTGAATCATCCTTGGTAGTTGAAGTCAAGCAGGGTCAGCATCTTGATCCTGTGTTGATGGAGCTGAAGGACTCAGTGTTGATAAAGATGAATGGGTCTTTCACTTTGGGAGGTGACGGCGTACTTAGGTATCAGGACAGGCTCTGTGTACCAGATGTGGATGATTTGCGGACCAGGATTGTTGCAGAGGCCCATGGTTCAAGATATTCCATACATCTAGGTTCCACCAAGATGTATAATGATCTTAAGCAGATTTATTGGTGGGATGGCATGAAGAAGGACATTGCAGAATATGTAGCCAAGTGTCCTAATTGTCATCAGGTTAAGGCAGAACATCTTAAGCCTGGCGGTCTTACTCAGATTATTGAGGATCCGACTTGGAAGTGGGAGGCCATTAATATAGAATTTGTGGTTGGTCTTCCGAGGACTAGGAGACAGCATGACTCCATATGGGTTATTGTGGACAGGATGACTAAGTCTACCCACTTTATCCCTCTGAAGTCTACTTACAGAGCCGAGGATTATGCGAGACTCTACATTGATGAGATTGTGAGATGGCATGAGATTCCTTTGTCTATCATTTCAGATAGAGGAGCTCAGTTTACTTCACATTTCTGGAGATTTTTCCAGAAGAGCTTGGGCATGCAGGTAAAGCTTAGTACTGCCTTTCATCCTCAGACTGATGGGCAGGCAGAACACACCATTCAGACATTGGAGGACATGTTGAGAGCGTGTGTGATTGACTTCAGCAGTAGCTGGGATGACCATCTACCTTTGATAGAGTTCTCGTATAATAATAGCTATCACTTCAGCATTGGGATGGCACCGTTTGAGGCACTGTATGGTAGGAGGTGTAGATCTCCAGTTAGGTGGTTCGAGGTTGGAGAGTCATCCATTTTGGGTCCAGAGATCATTCATGAGGCCTTAGAGAAGGTCAGGGTGATTAGGGACAGGTTGGCTACTGCTTACAGTCGGCAGATGTCATATGCAGATAACAGAAAACGACCCTTAGAGTTTGATGTTGGTGACCAGGTCTATTTGAAGATATCACATATAAAGGGGGTGATGAGGTTTGGCAAGAAGGGGAAGTTGAGTGCGAGGTATGTTGGGCCATATGAGATCCTACAGCGTGTGGGTGAGGTGGCCTATGAGTTGGCATTGCCTGCGGAGCTAGCTTCTGTCCATCCAGTCTTTCATGTATCCATGTTAAAGAAGTGCCTAGGTGATCCAACATCGATTCTACCTGTTGTAGGTTTGGGGGTCGATGAAGACTTGTCCTACGAGGAGGTACCTGTTGAGACTTTAGACAGACAGATCAAGCGGCTGACGAACAAGGAGATTGCCACAGTGAAGATGTTTTGGAGGAATCATCTTGTTGAGGGTGCTACGAGGCTGAGGCCAATATGAGATCCTGCTACCCTCATCTTTTCAGCTCTTGAGGTTAGACTTACTACTCTTAAGTCTAAGTTTCCTTATCTCTCCATTTTTGTTGCTATTGCTTGACTGTACATAGTGATTATGTTATGATCTGATTGGGATTACGCTAGATAGTAGTAGTGTCATTCTGGGACCAATGTTCCTAAGGGGGGGATAATGTAACAACCCTAAAAATGGATAAGATAAGTAATGCTTAATGTGTCTAGAATGCCTACGATTAGATCAGGGTTCACACAGATTGATGTGCGTAGAACCAGACCTCGAAAACCTTGCTATAGCCAAGCCAACTAACTTGGGGAGTTAGTTGAGCTTAGAAAGGTTGGGTTCAACCATGTAGGGCTCTCGAATACGAACATTTACTCGATGGAGTGTTTACCGGACTTAAAAAAAGGAGATCTTAAGTTTGGAGGGTGTAGGGGTAAAATAGTCTTTTCCAGGCCAAGGGTAATATCATAATTATCCTAAGGAATTAATTAATTAATTAATTAAATTGAATTGAGAACCCATCCGGGTCGGGTCGACCCAAAGCGACCCGTTTCTGCGAAACAGTGTCACCCGGGTTTGAACCCCAACGGAAGCAACAAATGGGGATTTAATTATTGATTTAAAATCTGATTTCATAAGGGCAAAATGGTCCTTTCACGTATTAGTTAAAATAAATCATATTTTTATAATAAAACAAAACCTTATTGACTAAGTCCTAAACTAGACTCCTAAACCTCATACAACTCCCACTCTCTCACGTCTATTTCTCACATTTTCACGTTCAATCTGTCTTGTTTCTCTCTGCCAAAAATAACGTTGAAGAACAGAAAAATAACCAAAGTTCTTCACACAACTCACACGAAATCTCCATAAATCAAACGTTAATCGCACGTTAGGCTAAGGGAGGTTGTCCGTCGAGTGGTGTTGACATTGAGGAGGCTTAGACGTGATCTTGGGTGGAGTTTTTGGGCAGCAAGTCGAGGGTTTAACGTCAAGAAGGTATGGGTTTTCTTATCTCTTGGTCCCTTCCCAAGAGACCCCACTAAGGGTTAAGATTATGTCTAGTCGAAAACTAGGATTGTTTCCCCGTTGATGCCTAATAATATACAACGGTAGCAGTCGCAATGATCGTAGGTTGGGTATATTGCTGGTAAGATTTTGGGATTGTATTTATGTTTTTGGATGATATGATTATATTTGTGTGCTTGAACATCGTATGATGAAACCCATGTGTTCGATTATGTGCAAGTGTGTGTGTGCCAAGTATGTGGCGGGAGCTAGGTCTCGGTTAGGTCCAAATGAAATAATGTTATGGTTGTTATTTTAAGTGCGTAAACTATGTAAATCGTGATGTGTCTTAAATGAATGTGGCTGTTTGGTATCATCTTTGTGGCTAAACGATCTATGAAAAATGCACCCCAAAAACGTGTTAATGATCTATGGTTTCCCTACAGAGTTTCAGTGAAACGTTGTTGTGAAAGATGAGCTGAGAAATGAAAGATTTCAAGCAACTTACAAGTGTGGTTTAGACGGGGCTCCAATTAATTACGTGTAGACATGAATCAATCTCGGCAAAAATTAGAATTTTGAGTGTAGAAGGGATAGATAGGAGTTTGAGTGCTTGATTCGATTCGAAATCTTTGCACTACTCCCAGTGAGAGCTGAACCTTAAATTAGCCGGTGAGAGAGTGGGCGTACGTGCGATGAGGGGTAGGCGGCATCTCAGATATGTTGTCGGTTACAGTAGTTAGCCTGGTTCAAAAGATGCAATAGACCAGGTAAAATTGGAGAAGATTTAGAGAGGCAAGTCGCGAACGGCAGAACCGACAGACTTCAGTCGAGTATAGGGTTTAGTAAGATACGTGCTGGGAAACACAATATAAAAAGGGTAAAGGCAGTAGGGAATCGACACACCAGGACTCTTACTAGGAGCCGGTAAGGAGGCAGGACTGAATTAGAGAGAAATAGAGTGACGAGTTGTAGGTGTTTCGATCTACCAGGCAAACTCAAGGCCAACACACTAGCACTACGACTCACATCTATACACAACAGACATACACACTAGGAGGTTGTGGGGTTCGTCCACAACAATATAGGATACGAGAAAGAAAAAAATAAGAGAAAAAGAGGCGATTAATAATATGGGCTAGTTTCGAGCACTCACACGCCTTAAGGACCGAAATTAAGAAATAAGAAGAAAATAATACGGTGTGTCAACGGATTCGATTGGGATTCCTTGCCCAAATTCTATTGATCCATCATACAGTCATACTGACATTCAACATGTTCAAGAAATTATGCCGCCGTACTTAGATCGAAATCGAGATCTTGGCATACATACAAGATGCATAATAGTCTTGTACTTACATAATCTTAGGAAGATATGAATCACTTAACGAACTATGAATGAAGCCTCACTGGTTAGATAGTTAGACCCATAGAGTCTAACACGTTTAAAAACAATGAACCTAAGATGTATGTAATGAAGATGATGTAACCCTAGAAGGGTTAGTATATGTAAAATACACTAAATGGCCAGTAATTGGCATACGATGAAAATGAATATTATGATAATAAATGATGAACCCTAGAGGGTTAAGTAAGAGTAGAGAAGCAAATGGCCAAACGTGCATTGGCATAAGAACAGACATGATGAAATGAACATTCACTGAAAAGGGGTGAGTAATTATGAAGAGCTAAATGTGTTAATGTGTAAGAATGTGGTGACAACATGAGTAGAGGCTAAGTGTGAAGATGAGAGCAATCTAAATGACCTAAGTAAATGTTACTAAAAACGTACTCACCTATGAGAGTGTAAAGTTAATGACGAGAGTCTTACGGTAATGGATATATAGATAGTATACATTAATACAATAGAATAGATTGAGAAATCATCTAATTTTAAGAGATAATAGATATATATATATAAGAAGCTTCATAACGTATGAGTTGAATGAAATGGAACTTTATATGAGACAGCTCCACTAGACATAATGAGCGGTGAATGCCTTCTTTTGGGAACAGAGAGCGAGAGATATATCTTCATGAGGAACTAGACCTCGCTACCCGCCATGCAGAGAGCTATAAGATATATATATCTTAGTCTTTACCACGCACTCATACACTGCCATTAACCCCACCGGATACTACGCGGGTTAATATAGATAGATAGCATAGTTTGGGTCACTTTGGTAGAGGTGAATTCCCCTCTTTCGAATGTGGGGACGAGACCAATACGCGATCTCTACATAGACTAGCTAACTCTATCTATGTCGTAAAAGTTAACAGTTCGCAATGAATGAATGAGGTAAATTCAATGATGCACATCGATGAATGAACGATAACCAACCAGCAGATGTCGCGCATACGGATACATCAGAGGATGAGATAGACTCCAAGTAATGACACACCACCCCAGGTTACTTTCCCTTGCATCATCCCTGCACCCACCAAAAAGCACGATGAGAGTCTTCAAACTAACCTCCTACGGCTATCGCCTGGCTGCCTTCTCTACACTCTCGCCTTCATGACCACGATGACTGCAACTACGTTGATGATGAAGCAGACTCCTGTGTTTTCTAAGGAAGACTCCTATAAGGGTCACATAAATGTCTGCAAGACCCCAACCGCTCATTTCTCAGGACGATCTTCAATGTCCAATCCATGGATCCCTACTAGGCTCTCTAGCACCCATCAGAATACACAAATAGATATCGAACAGATAGTATATGTTGCTATAACCCCACCCTGTACTATGAATATGTGCTTATGTGTAAGATGTTATATGTGTTGTGTCAAATTGGATACTACTTGCACTGATCGCACTGTTTTCTCATCAGGCAATGACTTCCCTAATCGATTTTGGAAAGCTCACTGTATTCTATACCAAATTTGGAAAGTGTTCACAACTTTCCAATCTCAATCTTGAGCTAAGTCCACTGACTTCGACTTTCCATAATCCAGTAGTTAGGAAAGAGCTATCTTATTTCTCATGTGCTTTGTGTGTGTTGCTTGCATAATACCCATACTTAGTACAATGTGTACTAACTTATAAACTCTATATTTTAGGTGCACGGCATGGTGGACGCTAGAGCTTACAGGTTTGCGTGCTAAGCTAATCAGGAACCGTGGAGCATTCTCCGACTTGGTAGGTCCTTCATGCATTTTGAGGATGTCTAGCCGAATTTATATTCTAGCTTAGATATAGGCTTTAGCTAGTGGAGTATTTCCATCTGTGTTCTTTTCGTTTTTATTCAGAATTTATTGGTACCATTTTGGCCATTTACATTTTAATGCAGTATCTTTCGTTGATAATCTTATGTTAGAATGCGTTGTTGTAACATTATGAATGTAAGTAGATGACCTTATGAATGATAAGAACAAAGTTTCAAATTTTTTCGGGCTAAAATTAACCTAGATAAGGTAAAGAATGAGTTAAGTAAGGCTTGGTTTGACTTGAGAGGTCACGACGCCGGTCCGTTGGGGTTAGATTCAAGTCGTGACAGGCTGTATAAGCCTCAAGAGGAAGTACGCATGTACTTCTAGTGGGTGCTCCTTATTGTGACAAAACGTGGTATCAGGCATCGAGGTTTATATGTTGGGTTTAGGTTCTAAAAGTTTCATATTGCACGTCTAGTAGAGTCCTCCTAGCATTGGTGTGAGGTCGACACTCAAATGGTAACGGAGGCTCATAGGATGATAGAGTTTCCTTTCATTTTCTTCATATCCGCGCAAATGAAGTTAACTCTATAAGATCCTCTCTGCTTATGTTTTCTTGTCCGGTGGTCTATAAGATTTGATTTCTTGGATTGAGATTGGTTCTCTATGCTTGAAGGAGAAAAGGTAAGTTTTAAATGTTTTAACAATGGTTTTATGGTTGAATGAGTATGTTTGAGATGTGAACTTTATATCTTTTGGGTGTGATATGCCATTCATGCTCTATGTATGAGACTTATGTAAAATAGATGTTTGGTTGAGCACACGTACTATCATGATAGTAGTTAAGATGATTAGAAGTATTATGTGAAAATTGAGTTTCTTTTGAGTAGTGTTACTTATACTGGTTTTTACAGTGATGGAGTCTAATACTATGATGTGGATGTTGCGAATGCTTAGTGACTACCTTTGAAGCATGCTACCTTAAGATATGTGTTTTTTTAAGGTGTTCATTATTTCCCTTGAAAGATATGCATATGTTTCAAATTCTGCCGTATGGGATGTGTGAACATTCATGATACCTAGTTGGCATTGGAAGTTCCTTGTTAGTATTGATCTAGGTGTAAAGGTAGTATGCATGACTTGGTAGGGGTGATGATGTGGGTTTGTGACCTAGAAGTCACTTACTTAATGTTCTAAGGAAATAAGAATTTTATGGCTAAGTCTCCTTGTTGTTCTCCCTAATGTTGGTATGACTTTAGTGTCTATAGTATTGTAATTAAACTTTATGTGGCTGAATAGTTGGCATCACTTGATGATTGGGGGAAATTGCATTGGATGATAAGCTTAGAATTCCTTGAGCTCTTATGGTATACTTACTTGTAAATTCATTATTGTTGATAACTAGATCCTCTTGAAATTTAGGTTAAGTTGCTCTTAATTGGGTTTTACCCTAAGTGGCGGATGGTGATGGAATAGTAGGTTGTAATATATATTCTTCATCCTTGTATTTCTATTTTTAGTTTGAACTTGAAACTAATGAAGTTCTTAGTAAGCTTGTTCATGAATAGGGATTCTTGCAGTAAAGTATGATGTAAGACCCAAAAATGACTTAGGTTAAACTAGATCCTACATGTTTGGTAATGGTGGTCTAAAGTCCTAATGTGGTCTATAATATGGTATAGAGGCCAGTAGCTAAAGTATTAGGTGCATCTGGAAGTCAAACGTCAAGGACTACCAAGACGTTCGACCACTGAACGTCACACCTAATGTGCCTCGTATGTGTTCTATGTTTTTATTGTGTAATTAATGAGGTTGTAAGGTTCTTAAATTAATTTAAACTTGTGTATAAAGTTTGTGTGTCAAGTTTTCGTGAAGTTTGGAGGTCAACGTCCAAGAACGTTCATGAAGTTCAAAAGAATATGCCTTGAAATGACCTTGTGTGTCTAGGCATGTTTCATCGAGTTTTACGTGTTTCTTTTAGGATGAAATTTTATTTGAGAGGTATTAAACTCATATGACGATCGTATTTTGGTTGGAAACGTCCGGGAAATCTCCCACGGACCATCCAAGGGTCTTGAGGAAGGACCGCAAGTTGGTGGCAAAGTGCAAAAAGGCAGTCCACCTACGGAGGGCATTCGACGCGCAGTGTCCTAGTCGACGCCCTTAGTAGTGATCGTCGTTGGTGTCACAACTGGAATCTAGACCGCCAGACGAGACGGCGTCATTGACCTCTCAGAGGTCGACACAAGCCTACTTACGTCATTTCTTACTTCATCTAGGTTTAATTTAACGGAAAATTTGAAAAATTTTTTTTCTTAACTTACTTATTAAACATTCTCATTAATGCACTATTGTTCACCACATCAGACCATCTAATATTAAGATCATCAAATGAAAACAAATACTTGTAATATAGTATAATGATGTACTTGCCAACATGGCACTATACAATGACTGAATAAAACAGGAAAGAAACGCTAGAGAAAAAGCTCCAGTAGCTCAACTCTAAAAACTAAGCTAGAATATAAATGGCAGCATCCTCAAAATGCATGAGGACCTACCAAGTTCGGATGAATGCTCGACGTCCTGATAGCTTCAGCGTCAACCTGTAGCTCTAGCGTCCACCTATGCATGCACCTAAAATTGTAGAGTTTTATAGGGTTAGTACACACTTGTACTAAGTATGGGTATATGCAAGCACACACCAAGGACATGCATGAGAAAAGATAGCTCTTTCCTAACAACATGATTATGGAAAGTCAAGTCAGTGGACTTGCCAAATTGAGATTAGGAAAGTGAGTGAACCTTCCAAATTTGGATTAGGAAAGTAAATGAGCTTTCCAAATTTCGATTAGGAAAGTCATGCCATGAGAGTAACATGCATCATCATAGTTATCATATTGCACACAACACATAACATCTTACACATAGCACATATCATATAGCATACAACACATCACATCTTTTATAACATTCATTCATATGCCATGAGACCTTGGAATCATGGACTTGACATTAAGACTTTGCAAAATGAGGGCTCAACATATGGGACCTCAACTAAGGAGTCTTCATTAGCAAACACAGAGTCTGCTTCATTCATTCATACGTACTTCATTTCATTTCATTCATAGGCCAGTGTAAACACCAGCTATACCTAGGGTGTAGTTTAAGACTTTCATCGGTTTTTTGTGCAATGATCAATAATAACCTAGTGTCATTACCTGAGTCTAGCTTACCTCTTGATTATCCTATCCTAACACCTTTGGTATCATTCATTTCATTATGTGCTTCATTTGAGGCTGGCCTCATTCATTCATTGGGAACTTTAACTTTAACCGATAGATCATGTGAGCATCATGAAATACAGTGTATCCCCCACACCGAAAAGAGGTGGAATCACCGGCCAAGGTGACTATAACAAGCCTAAAAAAAATAGATATGCTAAGTAATGCTTAATGTGCCAAGAATGCCTACGATTAGATCAGGGTTCACACAGATTGATGCGCGTAGAACCAGACCTCGGAACCCTTGGTATAGCCAAGCCAACTAACTTTGGGAGTTAGTTGAGCTAGGAAAGGTTGGGACCAACCATGTAGGGCTCTCGAATGCAAAGATTTACTCGAAGGTGTTTTTACCGGAGTTAAAAAGAAGGAATTTTAAGTTTTGAGGGTCTAGGGGTAAAATAGTGTTTTACCAGGCTAAGGGTAATATCATAATTACCCTAAATATATATATATATTTAATTATTTAATAATATGGAGGGGCAATTTTGGGAGAGAGAGCCCAATTTGAGCTCTAGGAGTGGAGTCTTGCTCCACCCGGGTTCGAACCTAGGTGGAAGCAATGATTTAACTTATTTTTATTTAAATTGATAAATTAATTTAATTAATTAATAATTATTAGCTGATTTAAGAAAATGGAAAATCAGATTTTTATTATTAATTATTTATTAATTAACATGTCTTATTTTGACTAAGTCTCAACTAGAGTCCTAATCCTAAGTAACCTCTCTCTCTCTTTCACATTTCATCCACTTCTCCCATTTTATTTTTTTTCCACGTTTTTCTGTTAACAAAGCAGCAACAAAAAATTAGAAATAACAACAAAACACTTGAAGAACTCATAAGAATTCAAACGACAAAAACAATCCATAAAAGTAAAGTAAAACGTGACATTCTCGACGGGTAAGGTGGGAATTTCTGTGTTGGACGTTGGGTTGGTGGTGATTTTGGGCAGCAACTTTGTGTGTTGAACAACACCAAGAACAGGTATGGGTTTTCTTACTCTTAGTCCCTTTGCCAAGACACCCCTAGGATTCAGTCGATTCTAATCCGAAAACTAGGATTGTTTCCCCGTTTCATGTCCCTGTCACTAGCTCCTATTGATGGTTGTAGGTTGGTATGTCTGCTGGTAGATATTAGGCATGTAATGTGTTTTTTCGTGATGAATGTGTTCATGAATGTGTATTTGGAATCGTACAAATGATAACATATGCTTTCTGAAATATGTGTTTATGTGTGTGCAATGTGTAATTGTGACTTTGAATACGGATTGAAGTATGAAAATGACTTGTTTTATGGTTGTATTTCACGTGCACAAACTTGTATTAATCGTGATGTTCATAAGAAGTATAAAGTGGCTGATTTGAGTGAAAAACTATTAGCTAAATGATTCACGAAATGCCCTAAGAATTAACTCTAAATGTTGATGAAAAGAAGCTGAAAAATGTATCTCAAATTTCCAGCACATTGTTGGTTAATTTCAGCCAAGTAAAGTTCTTTAATAAGCTATGAAAAATGAAGAAAAATAAGTGAGGTAATTGAGGATCGAACCCGTGACCTCACCATGTTAAAAATCAGTGAAATAAGGTGAGAAAAAGGATATGTGGAGAGTGGGGATTGAACCCCCAACCTCTTGAATGGATGAGAAAGTTAGGAGAAAAATAAAGGAGAAAAATAAATGAGGAGAGTGGGGATTGAACCACCACCTCTTGAATGGATGAGAAAGTTAGGAGAAAAATAAAGGAGAAAAATAAATGAGGAGAGTGGGCATTGAACCCCCAACCTCTTGAATGGATGAGAGAGTTAGGAGAAAAATAAAGGAGAAAATAAATGTGGAGAGTGGGGATTGAACCCACAATCTCTTGGATAGGTGAGAAAGTTAAGAGATAAATTAAAATAAAAATAATGAGCTTGTGGGGGATTGAACCCACAACCTCCTTAACTTAAACGAAAAAAAAGAGGAGAAAAAGAAAGGAAATATTATGGGGTTGATGGGAATCGAACTAGTGTCTCCCAAATCTGAAAAATGTAATGATAAAGTTTAAAATAAGATTAAGTGTTGTCCACAGGATTCGAAATAGGATTCCCTTGCCCAAATTCCATATTGATACATAAGTCATACGTGAATTAAATGTTCAAGAATAATGCCACCTACTTAGATCGAAATCGAGATCTTGGCATACATACAAGATGCATAAGTCTTGTATGACATAATCTTAGGAAGATATGAATCACTTATACGTATATGAATGAAGCCTCATGGCTTGTATGTATGGACACATAAGTCTAACATACGTTTAAAAGTAAGTGATCCTAAGATGTATGTAATGAAATGATGAAACCCTAGAAGGGTTAAGTATGAGTGTAACTACACTAAATGGCCAAGTGCATTGGCATATGATGAAATGAACAATGAAATGATGAAATGAACAATGAAATGATGAAATGAACAGTGATATGATGAAATGAACAGTGAAATGATGAAATGAACAATGAGATGATGAAATGAACAATGAGATGATGAAATGAACAATGATATGATGAAATGAACAATGAAATGACGAAATGAACAATGAATTGATGAAATGAACAATGAAATGATGAAATGAGAAATGAAATGATGACACCCTATAAGGGTTAAGTAAGGGTGTGAAACACACCAAATGGCCAAGTGCATTGGCATATGATGAAATGAACATTTACGTAATAAGAGGTGAATAAGTATGAAAATCAAAGGTGCTAATGATGATGAATGTGGTGACAACATGATATGAGGCTAATGTAAATGATGAGAGGAATCTCAAATGAGCCTAAGTAAATGTTACCAATACGTACTCACCTATGAGAGTGTAAGATAATGAAGAGACCAATTTCTATGAACACTCTAATGAGATTGGTCTCTTCATTAACTTACACTCTCATAGGTGAGTACGTTTTGGTAACATTTACTTAGGCTCATTTAAGATTGTTCTCATCTTTTACCTTAGCCTCATATCATGTTGTCACCACATTCATTAACATTAGCACATTTACTCTTCATAATTACTCACCCCATTTTACGTGAATGTTCATTTCATCATACGTCAATATATTTGGCCATTTGTGTGTTTCACACTCTTACTTAACTCTTCTAGGGTTTTGTCATTTCATTACATAATAATCGTTTCATCGTATGCCAATGCACTAGGCCATTTAGTGTGTTTTACACTCATACTTAACCCTTCTAGGGTTACATCCTTTCATTACATACATCTTAGGTTCACTTTTTAAAACGTATGCTAGACTTATGAGTCTATACACACAAGCCATGAGGCTTCATTCATAATTCATTAAATGATTCATACATTCCTAATATTATGTAGTACAAGACTTATGTATCTTGTATATATGCCAAGATCTTCATTTCGATCTAAGTAGGTGGCATTATTCTTTGATATTTTGTTCACGTATGAGTTATGTATCAATACGGAAGTTTGGGTAAGGAAACCCAAGTTCGAATCACTTGGATAACATTTAAATTTTTCATTGATTTTATTTTTAATCTTCATGACATTGGGACTCTAGATCGAACCCCAACATTAACATTCTATCCTTAGTTTTCTCCTTGGTTTTCCTCTTAGTTTGGCCGAAGGGTTGTGGGTTCGAACCCCCACAACCCCTTTTTATTTTTCATGAACATCTCATTGCCCAATTTCGCCTAAACCAAGAGGTTGTGGGATCAAACCCCCACAGCCTCTTTTAATTTGCTCTTTATTTCGCTGGGAAATTGGGAGGATGTGGGTTCGAACCCCCACAGCCTCCTTATTTTAATTTAAATTCGCTAGGGGCTGTGAGGTTGTGGGTTCGAACCCCCACAACCTCCTATTTTTATTTTTAATTAAAACTCCCCTAAGATAGGCGTTTGGCAGTGAGGTTGTGGGATCGAGCCCCCACAGCCTCACTTTGGTTGCTTAATTAATTTCGCTCCTCTCCTTTCTATCCCTGAGGTCATGGGTTCGATTCCCACGTCTCACACTTTCTTTTTCTTTAATTTCTGTTCTCTCCTTCGCAGCCTGGAGGTCGTGGGTTTGATTCCCACACCTCCCATTTATTTACTTAAATTATTTTTCTCCTCGTTCTCATCCAGTAACCCAATTTCGATTCCCCCAGCCTCATTTTTCATTTTCTTTTCGCGAATTTCAGTATGCATACGGGTGAGGTCACAGGTTCGAATCCTGGTGTCCTCACCCCTTTAAAATTCATTAAATTTCCAGATTTTCTTTATTAAACTTTAGTCTAAATTAACCTTGCATAGTTGCTGGAAATTTTGGTCATTTTCCATTCATTTTTATCAACGTTTTCACTTGATTCATAGGGTGTATTCATATACCATTTTAACACATCTTTAGGCGCATCTTTCATGAGTTTATTTGGCTAAAAGATTGTCACTCAATCAACCACAATTCATTACAATGAACATCACGTTGTGTACAACTTTTGCACATAAAATACAAAGATAAAACATGCCATTTCACACCTCCAACAGTGACTAAGTTCACTGCCAAACGTGCACACACATCATTTTTTTCGATCACACATTGGTTGTTATGTTCGTGATTTCATGTACATAAACATATTCACATTCAACACAAAAACATCACACATACCTAAATCTACCAGCAAACAAACCCAACCTACGAATCATTGGGAGCTAGTGACAGGGACATGGTTTTCGGAGTGAATATCTTTAATCTTAAGGGGTCTCTTGGGAAAGGGACCAATAGAGAAGAAACACATACCTTAATTGATGTTCAAACGTTGAACTTGCTTCCCAAAACCCTCTCCAAAATCAGTCCAAGCCTCCTCAACGTACACACCACTCGACGGACAACTTCTCTTTGCCTTAACATTTTTGGTTACTTTGTTTTTCTTAAAATTTCATGTGAGTTCTTCAAGTGTGAAGAACTCTTGATATATTTTCTGTTTTTCACCTTAATTGGCAGAGAGAAAACGTGAAAGAGATTGTGAACGTGAGAGAGAGATCGTGAGAGAGAGTAGTGTAAGATTAGGAGTTTTAGTTTGGGAATTAGTCAAACTAGGACTCCTTATTAATTTAAATAAAAAACTGATTTAATTAGATTAGTGAAAGGACCATTATGCCCTTACAAAATCAGATTATAAAACATTAATTAAATCACCAACTTGTTGCTTCCAATGGGGATCGAACTCGGCTGAGGTGACCTTTGCGAAATGGGCTATTTCGGGTCAACCCAACCCCATCCGGTTCTTTACCCTTGGCCTGGAAAAGACCATTTTACCCATGGATCTTCAAAACTTAAAATTTCCTCTTTTAAGTCCGGTAAAGACTCTTTCGATTAAATCTTCATTTTCGAGAGCCTTACATGGTTGGTTCAAACCTTTCCAAGCTCAACTAACTCCCCAAGTTAGTTGGCTTGGCCGTAGCAAGGGTTCTGAGGTCTGGTTCTACGCGTATCAATCCTTGTGAACCTTGGTCTAATCGCAAGCATTCTTGACACCTTAAGCATTTATCTTATTCATTTTTTTTAGGGTTGTTACATTTGGAGCCTTAGCCTAGGAATCCAAGCTTCCATTTCCAAGCCTCAGAACCCATCGACGGTTGCCAGAACGACGTGTAAGTGGGCTTACGCCCCGTCGATGGAGACGTCGTCTGTGGGCTATCCCTGCATGCAATTTCACTGCCAAGATAGGGGTGAATTTGTAAATTCACCCCACTTCCAAATAAGAGTATTGGAGCTTTATTAAAGGTATATTGGGTATTTTAAACAAGTATATAAGTGTTTAACACTTAGAATATTTCATTCTTCTAAATGAAACCCCCAAATCCCTTAAGAAATCCAGAGACTCCATTGAAGTCCAAATCAAGGAACAACTTGGAGGAGATGTTTTGAGTGGAAATTCTTCACCAAGTGAAGAATTATCATCATTGAGGTATGACTACTGATCCTTGAAACTCGTTTCATCAAGAAGCCCAACTTTCAAAGATGTTTTCAAAGTTTTCAAAGAGGAATTGTCCAATTTCATGATTCTACCATGGGTTCTTGCATTATTGGTTTTCAAATGTCTATTATGGATTAGATTGATGTTGTATTGATTATTTTAACCTAAATTACCTATGAACCCATAAAATTGATGAACCTAAGATTTTGACTAAATTATTGGTTACTTGATATTGGCTTAATGTTGATCAATTCATGTGTATTTTCTTATGGGCTTTCTATTTATGTAAGAATTGTATTCAATTGTTATCAAATTGTTATTGGATTGTTGAATCTATGTTTAATTGGTTTAGATTTCATTGATTTCTATAATTGTGTATTGAATTGGTGTTCATGGCCATGGGTAAGGGCCTTATGAGGTTGAATTGGTTGATTTGGTATTGGCTTGAAGTGTTGATGATGAAGTGGTGGTACGCTGCCTTATTTCATTGTATTCAATGTTAATTTTACTTCAATTATGTTATGATTTGTTTGGTCCACCTTTGGTGGCGGTGTTATGTGAATTGATGTGGCCTTGTCAACGTTACTTTTTAGTACATTGATGATCATGGCCTTGTCGGCACTACTTGAACTTATATAGCTATTTGTGTAGATGATTTAGTGATGTGTGATCATATCTACCTATATGTGAAGAGTAAGTGTTAGACTATTGATACTATCTAGGTAATCATGTTATGCTATGGCTATGTGTTAATTATGTAATCTTAGAGTTTGATCATGGTTGTTCCTAATTTGGCTATATGAGTCTAAAATGGTTAAATTTATAATGTTAAGGTAATGAATAGGTTGACTTAATAAGATTAAGGATCATTCCTAAGAGTCTTATGAAAGATAGGCTATATGTGTTAAATGGAAGTATGTTGTGTCTTGTTTAGGTAGACTTGTGTTACTTACTTGATGCTTATGTGAATATGTGATGTCTTGACTTAGGAACCTAAAGAGTCTTAGTCTTGAATAAATGAATATAGGTGAGACTTTGAATTTTGATTAAAGGGTCATTTATGTGGAACCTTGAACCAAGTGGTAAGGTTATGAATCGTGAATTAGTTAGCCGTAATGGTATCGTTCATGTAATGAGTGATGGACATAAGGTTGATTGGCTGGAACGGCATCATATCATACCTTAGGAATGTCGTGATGGGCTTCTTGTCTCCATAGCGAGATAACCCTAATGGACCTTGCTTTGGTAGGGTAAATGTATTGGGGTCATGAACATGATATGGGACCCATTTATATGAACCTTAATGTGAATTGATCTATGAGAACTAAGGCTAGCACCGAGTGAGTATGGTGAAGGGAAGTAGTTCTATTTAAGTATGAGACTAGAATACAAAGTACGCCCTTCATATTCCTTAACTATGTGCCTACATGGGATTTCTATGTTCTACCATTGGCAATTAGAACACCTCATCGAAGTGGGATAGAACTTCGGATTCCATGCTTTGATACCATGGTCTATGTCGATTACTGCCTATTCTCATCATATGGGATACCTATTAGTATTAGAGAAGTTCTATGAAATTTAGGTGGTGGTATGGGACGAAACTTAGACATTGCACAATAGGCTTTGAAGATGTTAGTAAGAGTCCCTAGGTCTTGTCTAAGACCATTATTTGAATGTCCTTTATGTGATGTATGTCTTCTAAATGAAGTAATGAACTAATGACTTACATTATGAAATATGTAAGTGAATAAGTACCTAATCTAGAGTGCCTTAGGGATTCTTTAGTTAAATTGTGAAGAGGGCGGATAATCTCTTCATGGGTTATCTATGGAAGTCTTGAGAATGACTCTAGTTAGTGAAAAGGTTTGGTGTTGTGGACATGATCTAAGCCTTAGGTAGCCTTAAGGACTATTTAGGTAATATTGAAGAGGTCAATCATGGACGTTATCTTCTTAATTTACTTAAGTAGGTCTTTTGATAGCCTTTGGAAGGAGAATGTCATATCATCTATGTGTTGGTGTGTTTAGTGAGAATGATTATATCCTAGGGAGTCTATAGGATCTCTTGAGTATGTGTGAAAGGTATTGTATGGGGAGTTGCTTCACAAATCAGTCAAGTGAGACTTAGAGTCACCTTTGGTAGAAAAATCTTACCTTGATGTTTAAGATGCTTTGTACGTGTGAATGGTTCTTATGAGAAGTGATCTTAAGGGTCGTTTAGGCACATCTAGAGAGGGTGTATGGGCGGTCTCTCTTTGTGTGACTTAAGTGAATCTTAGGATGACGTTAGTGAGAAGACTACATGCTAAAATATGTTCAAAAGACAGTGCTTAGACTTCACTGTACAGTGAAGTGAACTCATTGTAATGTGAGTTAAAAATTATGTTTTTCATTTAACGTTTTCCTATGTGTTTCTAAATTTCTAAATGTTATTCTTATGATGATATTATGATGTTTTAAAGAAAAGATGCATATTTAAAATAAGGTCAGTTTTCATGATTTTTATGCATAATATCATACTTAGTACATGAGGTTATACAAATTTCCATGCTTTATTTTCTATCCATAGTTCTTGGTAGGTGAAGAGCTTTGGGAAGAAGACTTGGACAAGGAGATCGTTCAAGAAGAGTTTAAGTATGTCCTAATTTGACTCGAGGGCATATATGTCATTTTATGTTTCTTTAATAAGGTTTTGTAGTATGTTTTAAATTTGTATGGGCCATGTCCCAAGTATTGTCGTGTCTGAAGATGATGATCGAGACTTAGTGTTTTCCTATTTATACACATATGAAAGAGTTTAAAGACTTCTATATTGGTTTTATGAAAAGTTTTAATTTCGCACTACTTTTCGTTATGTATATGCGATGAATGATATGAGAGGCTTGTATGAGACCTCCGAGAGGTCGAATACGCCAGTCGCAATCCATGATTGCACCTAAATTCTAGGGTGTGGTTTCGGGATTTGACAAAGCTTGGTATTAGAGCATAGGTTAATGAAGGTAGTCTTAGGAATCAAAAAGTCTCGAAAAGTCACTCTAGTAGAGTCTTGAACAGCGGTGTTAGTCGCGACACATCTATGGGCGATAGGCTATAGGACGATAGTGTTTCCCTTAATTTCTACTCCTATGTTCGTGCGGTAGAGTAATGTTATGAGTATCCTTCTAAAAGTGTTTCCTTGTTTTCTAAGAGATGAATACTAGGAGGATGGCCGCTAGAAGGATGGAAGAGGGAAGGGTGAGTGAGGAAGGTCCTCCTCAAGTTGAGCAAGTTGAACAAGTGCTTCATGATGGGCAAGGTGTCCAAGGTGCTCAAGTTGCTCCTCAAGGTGATCATTCCTCTAATGTGGAAGGAGGTAATGAAGTGACGGAGTTGTCTAATAGGGTGATTGGATAGGATTTGCTTGCTTTAGCCCTAGCCGTAACGGATCAAGCTAACTTGAACATGGTGCCTAGGGTTAATTCTATGGAGAGCACTATGTCATCTAGGTTGAGAGACTTTGTGAGGTTGAATCCTCCAATCTTTCTTGGCTCTAAGGTGAATGAGTATCCCCAAGAACTCCTTGATGCTGTGTACAAAGTTTTGAGTGCTATGGGGGTTACATCTAGGGAGAAGGCGGAGTTGGATTATTATCAATTGAGAGATGTGTCTCAAATTTTGTACACACAATGGAAAGAAAATAGGCCAAATGAGTCGAGTCCTATTGAGTGGGAAGAATTCAAGGAAGCTTTTCTTAGTTTGTACTTTCCCCGTGAGAGGAGGGAAGTGAAAGTAGAGGAGTTTATCAATCTCAAGCAAGGCAATATGAGTGTTGAGGAATACTTTTTGAAGTTCTCAACTTTGTCTAGGTATGCACCTTCCCTAGTGTCTAATCCAAGCGATGAAATAAGTCTCTTTTGACGGGTGTAGCCGACTTAGTGAGGGAGGAATGCCGTACGACTATGTTGCATGATGATATGACTTTGGCTAGACTCTTGGTGTATGCACAATCAATTGAAGAGTCTCAACTTAGGATGATGTCAAAGAACTTGAAAAGGAGTGTTGCTAGTGATCAAGTGCAACCTAGGTTCAAAAGGAGGGTTCAAACTCAAGATGGACCTAGTGTTCCTAAGAAGAAATTTGAGATAGGAGGTGGTTCTACCAATGGCAAACCTACATGTGCCACTTGTGGTAAGAAACATTTTTGTGAGTGTCTATTGTGTACCTGTATTTGCTTTGGATGTGGAAAAGATGGGCACAAAGTGAGAGATTGTCCAAACATTGCTTCTAGGAAGGAGGGTAAGAAGGTTGAGCCTAGTGTTCCAAAGGAAGATGCTCCAAAAAAAAGGCGTTTCTATGCACTCCGGTTTAGAGGTGAGAAGCCGGAGGAGAGTGATGATGACATTTGTAAGTTCTTGTTTCTCCTGTTATGGTATGAGTTCCTTCTAAGTGGGGGAGTATGGTTAGAATTCTGCTAGAAGTTGTTGCATGTCCATGATGTTTAGGAGTTTGGTTGAATTGAATTTCATTAACTTCTTTGCATTGTGTGTTTTATTGAGTTATGAGCATGTTGTGAAAGGTGTTTATATGATGTTACTTTGCATATTAGCATGTCTATATCATGAATTGCCTAAAAGATGCATTTTTGAAAAATGTGGTAAAATCAATGTAGCATGGAAAAACAGTTCACTCTGTAATTTTTGAAAAAGAGACTAATTGATTATTTGGTCTAAAAATGTTGTAATGTGGTTAGAACTGATGTATATAAGTATTATATTGAATATAAAATGAATTTTTACTATTTGGAATGAAATATTTGAGTTTTGTAGCATAATTAGTTATATAATTGTATTCTAGTTTCTTGTTGTGTTGTGAATGTCTTGAACTTGTGAAATTGATGTTTTCTTCTTGATTATGTGTTGTATGGTTTGGTTATGTGATGCTAGTTGAATCCCTATTCTTGGAAGTGTTCGGAGAGTGGCAAGTGTCATTCGAGGACGAATGTTGTCCAAGTGGGGGAGATTGTAAGACCCCAAAAATCACATAGGTTAACTAGATACTAACATGTTGGTAATGGTGGTATAAGGTCCTAATGTGGTCTATAATATGGTATAGAGGCATTAGCTAAAGTATTAGGTGCATTGGAAGTCAAACGTCAAGGGACGATCAAGACGTTCGACGACTAAGTCACCTATGTGCCTCGTATGTGGTTCTATGAGTTTATGTGTAATTCATGAGGATGTAAGATTCTTAAATGAGTTTAAATGGTGTATAAAGTCATTGTGTCAAGCTTCGTGAAGTTTGGAGGTCAAAATCCAAGAACGTTCATGAAGTTCCAAAGATATGGCTTGAAATGACCTTGTGTGTCTAGGCATGTTTCGTGGAGTTTGACGTGTTTATTTTGGATGAAATTTATGTGAGAGGTGTTAAACTCATATAAGATCGTATTTGGGTTGGAAACATCCGGGAAATTATCCCCAAGGACCATCCAAGGGTCCTTGACGAAGGACTCAAGTTGGTGGCCAAAACAGCCAAAAGGCAGTCCACCTAAGGAGGGCAATCGACGGCCAGTGGCCTGGTCGACGCCCCGTAGGTGGTGGGATTCGTTGGAGCCTTAGCCTAGGAAGACACGGTTCCATTTCCAAGCCTCATAACCCATCGATGGTTGCCAGCACGGCCCGTACGTGGGTTTACGTCCCGTCTATGGGACGTCGTCTATGGGCTGTCCCTGCGTGCAGTTTCACTGCCAAGCTAGGGGTGAATTTATAAATTCAATTTATAAATTCACCCCACTTCCAAATAAGAGTATTGGAGGTTTATTAAGGGTATATTGGTTATTTTAAACAAGTATATAAGTGCTTAACACTTAGAATATTTCATTCTTCTAAACCAAAACCCCAAAATCCCTTAAGAAATCCCAAAGACTCCATTGAAATCCAAATCAAGGAACAACTTGGAGGTGACGTTTTGAGTGAAAATTCTTCACCAAAGTGAAGAATTATCATTATTGAGGTATGAATTTTGATCCTTGAAATTCGTTTCATCAAGGAGCCCAAATTTCAAAGATGTTTTTAAAGTTTTGAAAGAGGATTTGTCCAATTTCATGATTCTACCATGGGTTCTTGCATTAATTGTTTTCAAACGTCTATTATGGATTAGATTGATGATGTATTGATGATTTTAACCTAAATTACCTTTGAACCCATGAAATTGATGAACCTAAGATTTTGACTAAATTATGGGTGATTTGATATTGGCTTAATGTTGATGAATTCATGTGTAGTTTCTTATGGGCTTTCTATTGATGTAAGAATTGTATTCAATTGTTATCAAATTGATATTGGATTGTTGAATCTATGTTGAATTGATTTGGATTTCATTGATTTCTATAATTGTGTATTGAATTGGTGTTCATGGCCATGGGTAAGGGCCTTATGATATTCAAATGAGTGATTTGGTATTTGTTTGAAGTGTTGATGATGAAGTGGTGGTATGCTGCCCTATTTCTTCTTATTCAATGTTAGTTTTACTTCAATTATGTTATGATTTGTTTGGTCCACCTTTGGTGGCGGTGTTATGTAAATTGATGTGGACTTGTCGGCGTTACTTTTTAGTACATTGATGATCATGGTCTTGTCGGCACTACTTGAACTTATATGGATATTTGTGTAGTTGATTTAATGATGTGTGATCATATCTACCTATATGTTAAAGTATGTGTTAGACTATTGATAATACCTAGGTAATCATGCTATGCTATGGCTATGGCTATGTGTTAATTATGTAATCTTAGAGTTGGATCATGGTTGTTCCTAATTTGGCTATATGAGTCTAAAATGGTTTAGCTTATAATGTTAAGGTAATTAATAGGTTGACTAAATAAGGTTAAGGGTCATTCGTATGAGCCTAAAGAAAGATAGGCTATATGTGTTAAATGGAAGTATGTTGTGTCTTGTTTAGGTAGACTTGTGTTACTTACTTGATGCTTATGTGAATATGTGATTTCATGACTTAGGAACCTAAAGGGTATTAGTCTTGAATAAATGAATATAGGTGAGACCTTAAATGATGATTAAAGGGTCATTTATGGGGAACCTTGAACCAAGTGGTAAGGTTATGAATAGTGAAGTAGTTAGCCGTAATGGTATCCTTCATGTAATGAGTAATGGAAATAAGGTTGATTGGCTGGAACGGCATCATATCATACCTTAGGAATGTCGTGATGAGCTTCTTGTCTCCATAGCGAGATAACCCTAATGTACCGTTCTTTGGTAGGGTAAATGTAATTGGGTCATGAACATGATATGGGACAAATTTATATGAACCTTAATGTGAATTGATCTATGAGAACTAAGGCTAGCATCGAGTGAGTATGGTTAAGGGAAGTAGTTCTAGTTAAGTATAAGACTAGAATACAAAGTATGCCCTTCATATTCCTTAACTATGTACCTACATGGGATTTCTATGTTCTACCATTGGCAAGTAGAACACCTCATCGAAGTAGTATAGAACTTCGGATTCCATGCTTTGCTACCATGGTATATGTCGGTTATTGCCTATGCTCATCATATGGTATAGCGATTAGCATTAGAGAAGTTCTATGATGTTTAGCTGGTGGTATGGGACACTACTTAGACATTGCACAATAGGCTTTGAAGATGTTAGTAAGAGTCCCTAGGTCGTGTCTAAGACCATTATTTGAATGTCCTTTATGTGATGTATGTCTTCTAAATGAACTAATGACTTACGTTATGAAATATGTAAGTGAATAAGTACCTAATCTAGAGTGCCTTAGGGATTCTTTAGTTAAATTGTGAAGAGGGCATAAAGGATAATCTCTTCATGGGTTATCTATGGAAGTCTTGAGAATGACTCTAGTTAGGGAAAAAGTTTGGTGTTGTGGACATGATCTAAGCCTTAGATAGCCTTAAGGACTATTTAGGTAATCTTGAAGAGGTCAATCATGGACATTATCTTCTTGATTTATTTAAGTAGGTCTTTTGATAGCCTTTGGAAGGAGAATGTCATATCATCTATGTGTTGGTGTGTTTAGTGAGAATGATTCTATCCTAGGGAGTCTATAGGATCTCTTGAGTGTGTGTGTAAGGGATAGTATGTGGGGTTGCTTCACAACTCACTCAAGTGAGACTTAGAGTCACCTTTGGTAGAAGAATCTTACCTTGATGTTTAAGATGATGCTTTGTAGGTGTGTATGTGTCTCATTAGGAGTGATCTTAAGGGTCATTTAGGCACATCTAGAGAGGGTGCATGGGCTGTATCTCTTTGTGTGACTTAAGTGAATATTAGGATGACGTTAGTGAGAAGACTACATTCTAAAATATGTTCAAAAGAGAGGGCTTAGACTTCACTGTTACAGTGAAGGGACTTCATTGTACAGTGAAGTGAACTCACTGTAATGTGAGTTAAAAATTATGTTTTTCGTTTGACGTTTTCCTATGTGTTTCTAAGTTGCTAAATGTTATTATTATGATGATATTATGATGTTTTAAAGAAAAGATGCATATTTCCAATAAAGTCTGTTTTCATAATTTTTATGCATAATGCCATACTTAGTACATGTGGTTGTACTAATTCCATGCTTTATTTTCTATCTATAGTTCTTGGTAGGTTAAGATCTTTGTGAAGAAGACTTGGACAAGGAGATCGTTCAAGAAGAGTTGAATTATGTCCTCATTTGACTTGAGGGCATATATGTCATTTTATGTTTCTTTAATGAAGTTTTGTAATAGACTATATAGTAGTATGTTTTAAATTTGTATGGGCCGTGTCCTAAGTATTGTCGTGTCTGAAGATGATGATCGAGACTTAGTGTTTTCCTATTTCTACATATATGAAAGATTTTAAAGACTTTTATATTGTTTTTATGAAAATTTTTAATTCCGCATTACTTTTCGTTATGTATATGCGATGAATGATATAAGAGGCTTGTATGAGACCTACGAGAGGTCGAATACGCCATTCGCAATTCAGGACTGCACCCTAACTTCTATGGTGTGGTTTCGGTATGTGACATATGAATTGAATGAACTTTGTATGTTTGGTATGTATTGACTGACATCATCTTAAAGATCTTGTGAATATTCGAAAGTGCATGAATGGAAATTTTTATTAAATACATGTTTTCTCATGAGTATTGTACATCCTAACATGCTAATGGTACACTTGAATTGATCAGATAAAGTTGAAAACTTGGTTTTAGTACTTGTGATATGTAAGGTTTAGTCTTATAATGAAAAGTTGAGTCTCTTTAAAATGAAATATGTGGAGTCTCTTGAAAACTATGTGACTTGTATGGTTCGGAAAGCATGATTGTAGGCTCATTCTTGAAAAGTTAAAGCATGTTTAGCTTAGTATTCATGTATGTACCTATAATTTTATTGTTGTTCCTAAACGATGCTTACTGTGAAGGTGAGTACCATGTTATAAATTGACATTGTGTGAAATGTCTTCCTAATTGTTGTGATGTATTTGGTGTGACATACCATTTAGACTTCACTAGGAAGAAAACATGAGCATGCCTTAGGTAAAAAGTTGAGAAATTCTCATATTACAGTATAGATGACCTTTGTGCATTTGCTTGGGTGTGAGCTCATGATACATGTAAGTGTGTTAAGGAGATGGACATTCTTCCATGGACACAACTAAGCATGGTATGGTTGAGTATTACACTCATATCACTAGGTCTAACTAATGAAGGTCCTTGTTGATTCAATTAACTCTAGTCTATATGCATGGAAGTATGAGTGCCTACTTGCTTTTGAGTATTGTTGTTATCTGCCTATTTGTGGGCTTGCAAGACGATCTCTTAATGAAATGAAGTATAATGACCATGTTATGATAAGGAGAAGGATGTTCCTCCTATAAGCATGATAAGAGCCTTATGTTTGATGCATTAAAGAGTGAGTGAATGAAGGTTTGTGTTGCTTGTGTGCATTGAATGTTAAAATGATGTGAAGTTGTGTTCCTTGTATGTTTGGTGCATTAAATTCTATATGATGATGTTATGATTGTGATGAAATACTCTATGATGCATTGAAGTCCTTGTTGTGATTGAAATTTTCTAAGTGTCATTCGAGGACGAATGTTCCCAAGTGGGGAATATTGTAAGACCCCCAAAATTAGTTAGGGTATCTCGAGACTAAAATTGTTGTCTTAAGGTTATAATGTTCTAAAATGAATTATAATATGGTTTATAGGCAATGTATAAAGTTTGAGGTGATTTGGAAGTCAAACGTCAAGGTTCGACCAAAACGTTCGACTACTAGTCACCTATGTACTTCATGTATCTATGCATGCTTAAAATTGTATGAAATGATATTATGAAGTCTTAAAATGATTTATAATGATATTTAATGGTATTATATGAAGTTTCGTGGATTTTGGAGGTCAAACGTCCAAGACGTTCCAAAGATAGCCTAGAGACATTCATGTGTGTGTCTTGATGGGGCCTAGCATGTTTGAACGAGTTGCATGTTTTTGTATTGGGTGAAACTTATGTCGAAGGTCTACAACTTGTTAAGGGTTGTATTTAAATTGGAAATGTCTGGGTACGACTTCTAAAGGGCCCCGTAAAAGTGCCCACAAGAAGGACCCAAGGCTGGTCGAGACAATGCCTTGGCAGTGTCAATCGATGGACCAAACGACGACCAGTTGGTTGACCAACGTCCCGTAGGTGAGGTCTCGTCGATTGGTAATTAGCTTGGGCAGGTCTAAACCCAAAAGTTGGCCAAGGAAATATCGACGGATGGCAAGGAACGGCCCGTCGATGGACTAACGCCCCGTCGTTGGGTCCGTAAATGTAGGATGGTGCATCACTGCCTGTGCACTAATTCATTAAAGGGGTGAATGGGAAATTCACCCCACGTGCTAACCTGACCCCACATGATTTATTTAATAATTTTTGAATGTATTTAAGTGATCAAAAACGTTATCAACCCATTCCCAAACCAACTCACACAAATTGAACCTTTCCCTCCAAAAATATTCTCCCAAGAAACCACCATTGTTGGTGAAGCTCACAGAACAGCTTGGAGCTTTTATTTCCGTTGATGAATCATTAATTTCTAAAGGTTTTCATGAATAAAAAGGTATTGTTATCCTTCATCTATAGTTATCCTTCCATCTAGAGAGTTAATCTCAAAGCTTTAAAAGAAGTTCCATGATCAAACACATTCTTGTTCAATCTAGCCATGGATTCTTTCCTTAATTGATTTCAAAGGCATAATATGAATGTATTAGTGATTATCTACTGATTTGTACGTGGTTTTAAATCCAATTGCATGATGAACCCATGCTCTTTCACAAACTCGATTTTAGTCTATGTATGGATTTATGATCTTGATCTTATGCATGTCGATTTGTGATTCAACTATGTTAATATGCTTAGATCTACTATATGTTTATTGATGATGAATTACATTATAGTTGATTAATGTGTATTGATACTTAAAGAATATGATCTATACGTCTTATTGAATGTCAAGCATGGCCTTCACTATAACATGGACCTTATTTTGCATGAATGTGGAATTCAATTGTGTAGGGATAATTGTACCTACTGTCTCACTTGGATATTATTGTTGAATTATATAGATGTGATTCATGTGGTTCGAGGTTTTATTGGCCTATATTCTTCTACTTTCCATTGATGTCTAAAATATCATGTTCACTGTGATCTAGAGGTTATAGCAATGGTAGTAGGATTTCATGTAGAGTATATTTTCCTCAACTACTGCCTTGAATAGATGATATTAACGAATTGTGGGTATGAATTCTTTATTATCAAAGAAAATGAGTCTTGGCATGAATTGATCTAGGTTCTTCTAGCCTACAATCTGAATGTTGTAATGAACATTAAGTGATCTTAATTCTAGGGTAGATGAAGCTGGATTTAGATTTGATTTATAACTATTTGACTACTTCCCTAGATGTATGTTATTGATACATTATGATTGATGAGAAAAACTAGGAAAGTTACTCGATGATCTATAACTCTCTACTTCCTACCATATATGTGATATAGTGCAGTAGTTAAATCATGCTCATGTGACGACTTATACATGGTTTCGTTTATGATATAAGAACTTATAGCTACTGCTCTATAATGTATAAATGACGAGAAAGGAGTATTGATCAATGATGATCAATGATTGATGAATTGGCAAGAATGGCTCATCCCTCTACTTTTAATGTAGTTGATAAAGCCTTGTATGGTATTTTGTGGTATGGTCCACTAATGGTGGGGGTGTTTACTTTATGGTAATTATAATGTGTTGACCATGGCCTTGAAGGCAAATTGATGAATATAGGAATGAGTGGTTATGATGATCAATTTATGTGTAACTTGTGCCTAGTCTTCTACTTGAGTTATGAATATAGGTTTTGTTGCTATGGTTATGAGCATGTAAAGGGTTAGGTAATATCATGTGTAGGTTCTGCCATTAATGATTTATTAAATATTGATGACCCCTACCCATGAACCCTATGTGAAGGTGTGAATAGTTAATGTGAGGAGTCTTAAAGTATACTATGAAGTTGTTTTGTCTCCTATGCTAAGTTGTGTTTTGTGGTCTATACTTGAAGGTGTAATGTGGTCTAAGAGGGTGGCTGCCTCAATGAGTTGTTGAAGGCCATTATGTGATCATGTTGACCAATGTACACACACTCACACTTCTTGCATGCTTGAAAGTAGTTATTGTTCATGGTTTCTAAATGAAAGATAGTTCTCATATTCACTAGTTTCTACTACTATGCATGTTAAGTTTATATGATATGATGAAGTATGAATGTGCATAGAGTCTTAGTGGGTTTTATATGAAAAGATTGGTCATAGAGTTATACCTACAAACTTATGCGTTGATTTATGAACATGTGTGATATCAATGTGTTATGTGAAAGGTTTACTCACATGTATGTACACACACACACATGGATTATGATCTAGCAAGTGAGAGGGGCCTTGATAGGGGTTCCCAAGAATACTCTAAACTAGATAGGTGCTGGAATATGCTATAAGCATATAAAGAATGAATATCTTAATCCTATGTTTTATAAAAATATAATTAAAGGCTTTTCAATAAAGGTAACTTATCTTAGAACCAAGTGAACTTTACATTGAGAGGTGTTGACTTTCCCTTGAGGAAAGATTCACCATTTGTCCCTTATAGAGTGTTGACTTCCCTTTGAGGAATATTCACCTATGGACCCACATGAGGTGTTGACTTCCCTTTCAGGAAAGGATCACCCATGTTTTCTCATGAGATGATGCCCCAATCGTCCAATGGCATGTAGAGGGAACTACCTATTTCTTAGTTCCATACACTATGCTTGCCATATAGGATCTAGCAAAGTGAATTCACTTAGGATGCTAGGATATATGTTAATGTTTTACCCTAGCTAGGTAGGAACACCTTCCATTGGTGTAAGTCTCTACAACAACAAATTCCATGTTTAGCACCCATGGTCTTAGTGTCGGTTAAGGCTATAGTTTCCCTAAAGTAAAATGGACAATGAAAGTAAAGAACTAGGATCCTAACTAGGATGACTTAAGGGAGGTTACTTAGTATAGGTGGAAGTAATGAACCCATATAGACATTGCACAAGTAGCTCCTTAGGAAGTCCTAGGAACGTGACCTAAAATTTATGATTATGATTATGTCTTTATGCATGATAATGTAGAAGTTGTCTACTTGTTATGAAGATGTGCATGGTATGAATCTAGATGATGTGATCTATCCTCATGTGCATTATGTTTGTCTAAATGACTATATGATGAAGGTCTTGTATTGACATGAATTAAGTTGTCTTTACTTGTTATGAGGATGTATGAATTGTATGTTATGGTTTGTGGTCTCATGAATCGTTTACTAAGTATGTGTGAGTTTATGGGGCTTCACATGTACATTGCACTAGTAGGCTAAGATTGGGGTCATGAACAATGTCTTATAATGATGAATATGGAAAGAAGTAAAAATATGTGTAAATGGATATAGTTCACTGTAATGCCTTATGGTCTTGACTCTAATGTGTCTTGTAAAGGGCTATACTTCTATGCTGATATGTGTTGGCTTGTGTAAGTTGTATGCATGGTTTTCCTTGTGTTCCAAAGGTGATGCATTGCACCAAGTATCACTAAAGGGTTACTTGGGATGTTAATGGATTAAAATAAGGAGTTCATTGTTAAGGTAAGAGAGCTCACTGTAGAGTAACCTCAAATATGGCATAAATTCTATATGTGATTTTATATGTTGTTTGGACTTTGATTATGTCTCTATGAAGTACGTGAATGATATGAATGCTATTGTTCAAAGGTTTTATGAAGATTTACTCAAAATAGCATGAAGTATTATTTCAAATAAAATGTCCCCTTTAAATGCATGTTTTTACATGGTTGCCATACTCAGTACATTGTTGTGCTAAATCCATTCTTCTCTACTTTTTAGACAAAGTGTAGGTTATGGATGAATAAAGGATTTCTTAAATGGTGAAGAGCTTGATACATGATTCTCAAGCTCATTAAAGGAATCCTTAAGTTCAAGGATCTTCTACTTATGTCTTTATTGTAATGTCTTTAAAATGTTGTATAGTTATGTTTTATGTCTTAAGGGTTGTGTCCCTAATGTACTCTAATGTTGTTGAATCTAAGATGACAAAGAGACTTAAGGTCTATATATGTATTATGATTTATGTTTTATATATATGAAGTAATGTTCTAGTATATGATGTGCTAAGAAAGATTAAAATATTCCGCTAAATTTAGTATGTCAATGCGATGAATGATAACTATGGGCTCGTATAAGACCTCCGATAGGTCAAGTACGCCATGTTACTTCTAGGGGTTGCTCCCCGGATGTGACAAACCTAAGGGAAGTTTGTAAGTGTAAGTGACGAAATGTGACTTTACCTATGCATTGCACAAGTAGCTCTTGAAGGATGTTTTAAGATTGTGTTCTAATTTATATGATTATGTTTATTTCCTTATGCATGAAATTGTAGTGTTGTCTACTTGTTGTGATGAAATGCATGGTATGAGTCCTAATGGGTCTACATGATGTGTTCTTATCTTATATGCATAATATTTGTGTTATTGACTATATTGTGAAGGTCCTACTTGGCATGTATGTAGTTGACTATAGTATAATGGTTCATGTATGAATTGCATGTTAAGTCTTGTAGTCTCTTTGTAGGTTTCCTTAGTATGTGTGAGGTTATGGGACTTTACATGTACATTGGATTAATAGGCTTGGAATGCGATTATGAGTAGGGTTCTATGATATCCTTGTGAAGTGAAGTCCAAATATGTTAATGATGAATAGTGTCTTACTATGATGATGATTAGAAGTCTTGACTTGTAGGTGGTCTTGCAATGAGTTCTTCTATGTGGTCTATAAAGTTTGTTGGGTCAAATGTAAGGTATATGTCTTATTGCATGAAATGGTTCTTTGAATCCCTGTGTAGGATTAATGAAGGTGTTATGCATGATTTCCTAGTTGCCTTAAGGTGATGCATGAGTGTGGATAGTGTAATGGGACATTATCTATACATTGAACCAAGAATCACATGAGGGTTACTTTGAAGGTTAAGGAATTAAGAAGAAAATGAGTTCATTGTAAAGGAAGAGTTAGCTTATTGTAAAGGAAAACAAGGTTACTCTAAGGTGGTGCCTAATGTGTCTTTAATGCAATGTATGGTTATATATGATTATGTGACTATGTTATATGCCTAAATTAACTATGTGAATTTGTATGATGTTTGTGGTAACAAGATTTATGAAGTTTTCACAAAAGGCATGAGGCATTGTTTCAAAGTGAAATGTCCCCTTTTAAATGCATGGTTGCCATACTTAGTGCATTCTTTTTATAACACCATTCTTCTCTAATTTTTTACACAAAGGATAGGTTATGGATTCTCAAAGGAGGTCACTTGATTTATGGGCTTGATATGTGATTTCCAAGCTCAAGGAAAGGAATCCTTAAGTCCAAGAATTTCCTATGTCATCTTTTATGTAAAGTCTTGTAATAGTTAGTTGTGATTAATGTTGAAAGGGATGTGTCCCTATTATACTCTAATGATATTGAGTCTAAGATGGCAAGAAGACTTAGAGTCTTTAACTATGTATTATGATATTTTAAATATATAATGGAAGTGATGTTCTAGCATATGATGTGCTATGAAAGTTCAAAATTTTCCGCTAAATTTACTTATGACAATTCGATGAATGATAACAATGGGATTGTATAAGACCTCCGAAAGGTTAAGTAAGCCATGTTACTTGTAAGGGGTGCTACCCGGATGTCACAAATGTGGTATCAGAGCATGATGTTTGTAAAAGTGATTTTAGGGTCCAAAGTCTCATATTGCAACGTCTAGTATAGTCTCGTTCATCGATGTGCGTCGCGACACTTTATGAGCGAGAGGATATAGGACGATAGAGTTTAACTTCTTCACTATTCTCATGTCGTGTCATAGAACTTAACTCTATAAGATCTCTCTCTTATGTTTTCTTGTCTGGTGGTCTTTTAGATGTGATTGCTTGGATGAGATTGTATCTCTATACTTGAGGGAGAAAAGGTGAGTTTTGATGCCTATCTTGATTTTATGGTTTAATGAGTATATGTGAAGGTGAACTTTGATATATGTTGATTTGATGCCATTTATGGCTATATGAGTGATTTGTGATGTCACGACCAGAATCTAGACCCTAGACGAGACCGGCGTTGTTGACCTCTCAGAGGTCATAGACAAGCCTACATACGTCATTGTTACTTCATCTAGGTTAATTTTAGCGGAAAATTTAAACTTTTGTTTACTTAAACTTTATATTGGAAAACATTGATCTCGCATAATACTATTTACGTAAACTCATAATCGTTCACAACAACCATCTAAATCAAGATAATTAAATGAAAGATATAGTCATAAATATGGAGTTGCCAAAATGGCACCAATACAACGTCTGAAAGTAAATACGAAAGAAACACTAGTGGAACATACTCCACTAGCTCATGCCTACGTCTACGCTAGAATAAGCCAGTAAGCATCCTCGAAAGCATTAGGGCCTACCAAATCCGGATGAAAGCTCCACGTCCGGATAACTTCTACGTCGACTCGTAAGCTCTAACGTCCAGCTGCACCTGCACCTAAAAGTAGATAAATGTATGGAATTAGTACACACTTGTACTAACTATGGGTATATGCAAGCACACACCACGGACATGCATGATTAATAAGAGCTCTCTCCTAACAATATGAATTATGGAAAGTCAAGTTAGTGGACTTGCCAAAATCGGATTAGGAAAGTCATGCTATGAGAGTAGCATGCATCATCATACGTATCATATTGCACACAACACATAACATATTGCATATAGCACATAAAATATTGCATATAGCACATATCATATTTCATTCCATTCGTTCATAGGCCATGAGACCTTGCAACCATGGACTTAACATTAGGACTTCCCAAAATGAGGGCTCAACATATGGGACCTCAACTAGGGAGCCTTCTTTAGCAAACACAGAGTCTGCTTCATTCATTCATACGTATTTCATTTTATTTCATTCATAGGCTAGTGTAAACACAAGTTATACCTTGGATGTAGTTTAAGACTCTCATTGGGTTCGCTGTGCAATGACTAAGAATAACCTAGTGTCATTACATAAGTCTAGTTCACCTCTTGATTATCCTAACCTAACACCTTTGTATCGTTCATTTCATTGAGTTTATTATATGAGGCTGACCTCATTCTTTCTTTGGAAACTTTAACTTTAACTGACATAGATCATGTGAGCTCCATGAAATCCTGTGTCTACCCCACACCGAAAAGATGTGGAATCACCGGCCAAAGTGAAACCAAAAACATGCTAGCGTATATCAGGGATTGAACCCTACTAGATCCCTATGTTGGCTGCATAGGTTCAAAGACTAGGAGATATAAGGAGACCCATACCCGTCTGTACGGACAGTCTCATCTCATGAGAATTACACGAACCTCTGCCTTCCCGAAAGAAGGAATCGCCACTTATAGCTAGCCTATCGGTGCTCAGTATAAAGTTCCATTACATTCATCTCATACATCATAGAAGTTGGCTTCTAACATGAGGACATCATTGCTCATTAGATGATTTCTCATCTCATCATTAATATTAAGTATGCATTAACTTTAATACTTTCATTAGAGTGTTCACAGAGACTGGTCTCTTAATTAACTTTACACTATCATAGGTGAGTACATTTTGGTAACATTTACTTAGGCTCATTTGAGATTTCTCTCATGTTTCACATTAGCCTCTTATCATGATGTCACTACATTCATTAGTCATAGCACATTTGTCTTTCATAATTACTCACCCCTTTTTACGTGAATGTTCATTTCATTATATGCCAATGCACTTGGCCTTTTAGTGTGTTTCACACTCTTACTTAACCCTTCTGGGGTCTCATCATTCATCACATAACATCTTAGGTTCACTTTCTTTATAAACGTATGATGGGATTATGAGTCCACACACACAACTCATGAGGCTTCATTCATAGTTCGTTTAAGTGATTTATATTGCCCAAAATTATGTGGTACAAGACTTAGACCTCTTGTAAGTATGCCAAGGTCTCAATTTGATTCCTGTTGGCAACATTCATTAAATATTTAATCACGTAAGACTTATGTTTCAATACGGAATTGGGTAAGGGAAACCGATTTCAAATCTCTTGAGCAACACTTAATCTTATATTAAACTTGATAATTGCATTTTTCAGATTTCGAGGACCCTAGGTCGATCCCCATCACCCCTTGTATTTTTCTTTCTTTTCCCTCCTCTCTTTTCCGTTTAAGGCCAAGAGGTTGTGGGATCAATCCCCCACGACTTCATTTTATTTCTCTTAGTTTTTCTCTTCACTTTCTTACCTATCCAAGAGGTTGTGGGTTCAATCCCCACTCACCTCATCTTATTTTTCTTAATTTTTTTCTCAAACATTTTGGCCTGGGGAACCCAAGATCGAATCCCCACGCCCCCATTCTTTTCTTTTTCCTTTATTTACTTGATTTATTTGTTTAGATTCAGAGGGTGTTGGATAGAACCCCCACAGCCTCACTTTATTTTAATTGCATTTTTTCCTTACCTTCTCATTCAGCCAAGAGTTTGTGGGTTCGAATCCCAGATACCTCATTTTTATTATTTCTTTATTTCATTTTTCACCTCTCTCCTTCATCCACCCAAGAGGTTGTGGGTTCAAACCCCACACGCCTCACTTCATTTTCTTTCATTTTCCCCTTAACTTTTCACTTGAGCTTTACCCCATTTCGAACACCCCTTACCACATTTTATTATTTAATTTTCTTATGACATTTATATGGTGTGGTCTTGGGTTCAATCCCCACTGACCTCAAGCATTTTAATTTTTTTTTAACGAGGCTTTTCCTTACAGTAAGCTGCCCAAAAACAAATTTCCAGAATGCTGGAAATTTGTTCACCCTCTTTGCAGTCCATTTTCTCAATTTTTAGATGTTAGATTTAGGATAAATTTTCATGTAACATCTACTGAATCTTTAGGTGAGTTTTCATGGTTAATTTCGAGAATTTAATAACCTTTTTGCAGTCCATTTTCTCACACTCTTTAACGTTAAACATCAAGACATTTCGAGTAGTTTCTAGGGAGATCTTTAGGTGCATTTTCAAGGTTATTTTCAATCAAAAATTATCATTCAATTCAGCAACTTTGAACTCATATGAACATCATGTTTATAACATATTTATATACGTAAAATAAAACATTTTAACATGTAAAAATCCAGGCTTCAAACCATGGCTAACTCACGGCACACACATGCACAATAAAGTTAACGTAATTCACTTTTTCGGAACACATCTTTAATTTCTCACATAATTTCCGAATACACATTCAAACACGTAATCACAATCAGCCCTAAAATCATCTAGCAGAAGTCATACCAACGCATACTTTAAATCTTTCAAAAGATCTAATGACAGGGGCATGCAACGGGGACAACCTTAGTTTTTTTTACTGGAATTAAGCTGAACTTAGGGGTCTATTGGGAAAGGGACCAAGAGGGAAGAAAACCCATACCTTAATGTCATTAAACACTTTTTTCAATGCTGCTCAGTCCCACGACACCACTGCCTCACCACCAAAATCCCAAACACAATCCGTCGAGAAGAATGTTGTTGATTTTCATGTTTAGCTTAGCTTTTCGTTTGACTTTTTGTGTGTAAGTTCTTCAAGAGTGAAGAACTATTATTTTCAGTTCTTTTACTCATAAAAACATCAGAATGAGAGTGAGAGACATGAGAATGATAGGATTAGGATTAGGAGAGTTAGGTGGAGACTTAGTCAAATTAGGACTCCTCATTATTTATTAATTTTATTATTAAAAATCTGATTTTTCCTTTACTTAAATCAGAAAATTAAATATTAATTAATTAAATTAATTCACTAAATAAAATAAATCAAATTAAATCATTGCTCCGACCTAGGCTCGAACCCGGGTGGAGCAAGATTTCGCTCAAAGGGCAATTTCAGCCCTTTCTACCGAAATTGCCCCTCCACCATATTAATTAATTCATTAATTAAATATTTAGGGTAATTACAATACTACCCTTAGCCTGTAAAAAGACCATTTTACCCCTAGACCCTTCAAACTTAAGATTACCCCTTTTTAAGTCCGGCTAAGACTCATCCGGGTAGATCTTCATATTCGGGTGCCCTACATAGCTGGACCCAACCTTTCCTAGCTCAACTAACTCACCAAGTTGGTTGTCTTGGTTGTTGCAAGGGTTCAGAGGTCTGGTTCTACACGCATCAATCCGTGTGAACCCGGTCTAATCGTAGGAGTTCTACATACATTAAGCATTACTTAGCATAGCCATTTTAGGGTTGTTACATTATCCCCCCCTTAGGAACATTCGTCCCCGAATGAGACTACTCTTTACTAGCAACAAGTAAGTCATTTATAGAACATATGCATACATAGGCAATTCAATATTCCTCATTGGTGAATATCTGATTCACATATTAACATGATGGTGCACATCCTTGAAACCTACTAGCAGCTTCACATTAATAGATTAAGCAACTCTTTCCTAAACTAGTCTAATCAAAGTATACAACATAACTAAACATATAAGTCACACAAATCAGCAACCAACATGACGACTCAAACATATTAACCTCATACTAGTGCATAAACACCATACACAGTCAAATACATGAAAGATTAATTAATGCTACGCACCCAAGACATCACTAGGATTGCCTTCCCCTGCACCCCTAGACTTGAGTGTGAAGAATCGTTGCCTCCTTGGAGCCTCTTCACATGGACCATTCGGATGAACTCTCTCCTTCACTTTTTCTTCACCTCTCCTATTCGGACAATCCTTCAGCATGTGACCCGGTTTACCACAACTGTAACAAGCGTTAGAGCCCATCATACACTCTCCTCAATGGAGTTTGCCACACTTCCTACAAGGTGGCCTATCTTGAGTTGTATCTACTTCATTGTTATCTTAACTCTGGACTTGGAATCCCTATCATAGCGACCCTTGGATTAACTTGACCCCCCTTGGTGGGAGAGTTCCTTCTTAAACCTGGGCTTATCCCTGATTTCAGTACTACTCTTTCTAAAAAAATTCTCCTCAGCTTTCCTTGACCTGTTCCCTACCCTAGTGTGCTACCTTCTTCCTGCTTTCCTCCACTTGCTGGACATGGACCATAAGAATGGAAAGGTCCATGCTGTCATGCAGCATAGCTTACCTACACTCCTCCTCAAGATCCTCAGCAATCCCTATCAAAAATCTACTCATCTCGTCTTTGCTGTTAGACACAAGAGAAGTGGCATACCTGGAAAGTTTTACGAACTTTAGGGAGTAATCCCTAACTGACATCGAGCCTTGCTTAAGGTTGATGAATTCCTCAACCTTAGCCTCCTTCATTTCTCTGGGAAAGAACCGCTCCAGAAAAGCCGTCTTGAAAAGATCCCAAGTCATAGGACCTCCTCCTAAGTCCCTACTATCCTGCCAAATCTTATACCAGGATTGATCTACATCTTTTAGCTGGTAGGATGCCAGCTCAGCCTTCTCCACCTCTGTCAAACCCATTGCACCTAGTATCTTGTGGATCTCATCCACAAACTCCTGGGGATCCTCCATAGTCTTAGATCCAGTGTAAACGGGAGGATTCATCTTCGTGAAGTCCCTTTACCTGCTAGCCATGGTGCTGGAAGGTGGGTTCTCTCTAGGAACACCTCGTTGCTCCGCCTGGGCTGTCTAAGCCTGAGCTTGTAAAGTGATGGCTTGGGCCATCTATGCCAGGGCTGTCCTCACTTCTCCATCTGTCAATCCAGCAGGGTTAACAGGCATCTCCATTCTAGCAGCTGGAGCCTGGGGTTGAACTTGGTTGTCCCCAGCAGCTGCTCCTCCTCTTCCCCGACCAACATTCCTCCTTGTGTTCATTTTCTGAAAGATAAGGATTGATGTTAGATACGCTCATAACACCAAGAAATCAGACATTAAGGAAAGCACGATAAGATCAGAAGAAGGGATATTTTTCTATGCATCATGCAGTCTCTAATTCAGGATAGTGGTGCACTTCACTACCATGACTTAGAAACTACTCAATGTGGTTGATGTGAACTTATTATACTCGGAATTTAACCTAGTGCTCTGATACCAACTTTGTCATGACCATAATCTAGACCCTAGACGATATTAGCGTCGTTGACCTCTCAGAGGTCGCAGATAATCCTACATACGTCATTGATACTTCATCTAGGTTAATTTTAGCGGAAAATTTGAACTTTTGTTTACTAAAACATTATATTGGAAAACATTGATCTCGCATAATACTATCTACGTAAACACATAATCGTTTACAACAACCAGCTAAATCAAGATAATCAAATGAAAGATATAGTCATAAATATGGAGTTGCCAAAATGGCACCAATACAACGTCTGAAAGTAAATACGAAAGAAACGCTAGTGGAATATACTCCACTAGCTCATGTCTACGTATACGCTAGAATAAGCCAGTAAGCATCCTCGAAAGCATGAGGGCCTACCAAATCCGTATGAAAGCTCCACGTACGGATAACTTCTGCGTCGATTCGTAATCTCTAACGTCCAGCTGCACCTGCACCTAAAAGTAGATAAATGTATCGAATTAGTACACACTTGTACTAAGTATGGGTATATGCAAGCACACACCATGGACATGCAATATTAATAAGAGCTCTCTCCTAACAATATGAATTATGGAAAGTCAAGTTAGTGGACTTGCCAAAATTGGATTAGGAAAGTCATGCTATGAGAGTAACATGCATCATCATACGTATCATATTGCACACCTCACATAATATATTGCATATAGCACATAACATATTTCATATAGCACATATCATATTTCATTTCATTCGTTCATAGGCCATGAGACATTGGAATCATGGACTTAATATTAGGACTTCCCAAATTGAGGGCTCAACATATGGTACCTCAACTAGGGAGCCTTCTTTAGCAAACACAGAGTCTGCTTCATTCATTCATACGTACTTCATTTTATTTCATTCATAGGCTAGTGTAAGCACAAGCTATACCTAGGATGTAGTTTAAGACTCTCATTGGGTAAGAGGGTAAGAGACCTAGGTCGGATGCTTCTAGTCACCAAAGGCCTAAGAAGATGTTTTATCCTTAAGATTGTTCTATGGGAAACAAGGATAGGGCTCCAAATCAATCTTCTCAAGGTGGTGGTCATTCCTATGAAAGGGCTAGGTGCCCTACTTGTGGCAAGCAACATGGGGGTAAGTGTCTTGCCGGAACGGATGGTTGTTTTGCATGTGGTAATAGAGGCCACAAGATGAGGGACTGCCCAAAACTTAAATCAAGGGGGAGAGATGTCAATCAAGCTTCCCTAGATCCTAATGCTCCCAAAAAGAACCCTTCTTATGGGATGGGGGCTAGAAAGGATAATTAATCCGTATTGATGGTTTTTGTAAGTCTCAACTCTTGGTTATTGTTGCTTTTGTGTTATGAAATGAGTATATATGGTTTTATAGTTCCTATGATCATGTCGTCTTCATCAATTGCTTAGAGAATGATTTTTTCAAAAAAATTTGGTAAGATGGCAGGCAACTTCACTGTAAAAATTTTGGCATTTTGAAGAAAATTGTTTTGTCTTGAATTTTAGTTTCAATGTGTGTAAAGGCATTGTTTATGAGCATTTTTAATGCTGGAGAAGGTAGTTCCTCCATAAAAGAAGATTGAGGTTGAATTTTTGACTTTGTGAAAATTGGTGAAAGTTGCCTATGTTGCTAAGTGTTGAAAGTGTAAAATGATGTTCCTTGCTAGTGGATGCTTTGATTGTTAGTGTTTTGATCATGATCTAAGAGTATTATATGATGCTAAGTGAGTCCTTGTTGTTCTTAAAATTTAAGTGTCATTCGAGGACGAATGTTATTCCAAGTGGGGGAGAATATAACGCCCCAAAATGAACTAAGGTGAACTAGAGCCTCATGATTGTTTCTTGAGTTAATTTTAAGTTAAACGGAGTTAGTTTGGTGTCCTTAGGCAGTGTGCAAAGTTTGGTTAAGTTTGGAGTTCAATCGACCAAAAACGTCCATGACGTTCGGATGGTATGCCTTAGAATGTACTTGTATGTATTGGCGAGTTTGGATGAGTTTTATGTGTTCGTTTTACTTGAAACATGCGTCGGATGTTCCTTAGACCTAGACGACTTAGTTTAGGGGTTTGACGTCTGGGCACGACCCCACCTAGGACCCACAAGGGGCCCTAGATGAAGGGCCCAAGACTTGGGCAAAGTCTGCCCATCAGTGGCTCACGACGACCATGGCGACAGTCCGTTGCACTCAGGACGGTCCGTCGATCCAGGGCGTCGCGAGTGACAGAGAGTGGAAACTTGGACAGGCTCCAGTTGGAGTCAAGTGTTCCTCGACGGGACCCCATGACGGTTCGTGGTGAACGTGACGGTCCGTCGAGGAGGTCTCGTCGACGAGGCCTGCCAGTGCACGACTTAAGGCTGCCAACTTGGGGTGTTTTATCTAAATACACCCCAAGTCTTATAAGACCCTAGGTGTATAATTTTGGTATTTTTAGGTTATATTAAATTAGTTTTAAACCCTAGACCTAGACAAGACCCCCTCACTTCAACATTCAAACTCTCTCTCTAAAAAGAAAACTCTCTCAAAGTCACCATTGAAGCCAAGGCTCAAGGAGGGAAAGGAGGGCTGCTTTGGGCTTGTTCCTTCATCAAATTCGTGGGTTTCTTTCTCCTAAAGGTATGGTATCCATTCTTGAATACCTTTCCATTCAAGAAGCCAACTTCCAAAATGGTTTTCAAAAAGGGGTTCTAAACTCAACTTCTTCTAAACTTTAATTTCTATTATGGGTCTTCTTGTAACTAAGTTCTAATGGTTTAAATGTATTTATATTGGTTTGAATATATGATTTTGATGTTAAAACTCCATGAAACTCTTGTTTATGCATACTTCAATTTTTGACTTGAAAATGGGTTATGTGAGCATGATTTGAGTAGGGTATGAACTTGGGTCTTCTTGTATTTGTCATGTTGGTGTATCTACTGCCCTAAGGGCCTTAATATGGTGAAATATTGATAAATTGCTTATGGGTAATGATGGTTTGATTTGTTGATGAGTTGCTCTCATTGTATAATTCTTATTATGAATTGCTATTTGAGTGGTATGGTCCACCTTATGGGTGGCGGTGCTAATTGATGAACTTGATGTTACTTAGTATGGTTTGAGTATGTGATCTTGAAGGTCTAATATGTGAAATGAAGATATATATTGGAAATGGGTCTTGTGTTGTGTTTGATGTAGCTTGAATTGCATGTTTGACCTAGTTTATGTCTAAATGAAGTATATGATTATGAGAAGTATGTAGAGTGTGTAGCTTGATGAATCAAGGTTAAAGTATGAGTAGAACTTGATGATAATGAAATGATGCTTATATGCAAGGTGTGCACATGTACACACACACTCTTTTAAGATTTGTATTATGTCAAGTTGAGCAAAAAGGGAATCTTGAGGTGGAAACACTTCGTGAGTTGAGATGTAGTGTCTAGTAACAACCTCTCCATTTCCTAGTGAGCTTTCTAAGATAGACTATTATGTTGAGAAATCCGTGTGGAGTTATGCCTAGCACCGAGAGGATATGAAGGGGAGGTGGATTGCACTTCGTTAGTTGAGATGTTGTAATCCAAAGTACCTCTTGAGATGAGTACTCCTCGTTAGTAGAGAGTGAGTTACTTAGTAACAATCTCCTTATCCCTTAACTATGTGCCCGCATAGGTGTAGCTATTGGAAAAGCCATGTAAACGCTAAGAAGCATGACCTTACACTAGGCAAGTAAGGATCCCTCATCCGATAGGGGTTAATATCGGGATTCCATGTCTAGCTCTCATGGTCTTTGTCGGTTAAGCTAACTCCCACAAAAGAATTGATTTGAAACTAATTATCTTGTGTATTGTTGAAATTGTGTATGTATGTCGTGAAGTGCTCAATCCACATTAGTTACCGAGTAGGAGCATTGAGTGGGAGTAGTAGTATGGGATGCTATTCTCACATTGCACTTGGTGTGACCTATACCTACTATGGGAGAAGAGTACCTTCATGAAATCCGTGTGAATGAGTACTATGGTGTAGTGTTATGGAGGATTATTGTGGAGTACTTGAGTAAATGGAATCCATTAGGAGTACTAAGTGGGAGTGGTAGTATGGGATGCTACTCTCACATTGCACTTGGTATGACCAATATTTCCATGAGTGTTTTGCATATGTTAGCCAAGGGCGTGGATTTGATTTCTAACGAAGTAAGCCTAAGATTTGGTAGTTTTAAGGGTCGCTTTGGTGTGCTTTGAAGGGAGGTGTAATGAGAGTCCCTTCTTGGCTCACCTTAGGGAGTCTTAGGATAACCTTGGGTTAGGGCAACTTCAAAGGAAAAGGGTTCATATGACTTGGACCGTGCCATTCACTGTAAGGTCTTCATTGTAAGAATTCAAAATGTTCACTATGATGCTTTATTCAATTTTATTGCAAGTTTAGCAAAGTTAATTGAAATGTTCTTTTGTTTACTTTAAGTTTGGTAAGATATCCATAAAGTGTTAATTGTTGATTCTTATGTGGGTTTGCTTCTAGATTCATGAAGGTTATATTTGAATTGCATAAAAAGCTATCTTTACTAAAATGTCCCTTTTTGCATGTTTTTGCATATGCCATACTTAGTACATTGTTGTACTAACCCCATACTTTTTATACCTTATGAGTATAGGTTGGAAGCCCTTTTGGGAGGATCGGAGTCGAAGCTTGGGAACTTTATCTCTCAAGAATTTGGTATGTCCTCATATATTCGAGGACATAGTTTTATGTTTCTTAGTTTCTTATTAATACTTAAAAATGTATTTACTTTTATCGTAAAGGGCCGTGTCCCTAAGATTCCAAGTTGTGTCTTTAAGTTGGCTTGTGACGATAAGATTTCTTAGTATTTATGAAAAGACTCCTTTTATTATTATTATCGTGAAAAGTTTTAAATTCCGCACTACTTTTCATGCTTTATGTTATGAATGCTAGTTAGAGGGCTTGTACGAGACCCCAAAGGGGTCAAGTACGCCCGGTCACGATTCGAAGGTTTTTCCTAACTTCGAGGGGGTGCTTTCGGGTAGTGACAAGACTTGGTATCAGAGCATAAGGTTTTGGGAAATAGTTTAAGGTCTGAAAGTCTCACAAGCCACATCTAGTAGTATCTTGGTCATTGGTGTGAGTCGCGACACATCCATGGACAAGAGGCTATAGGATGCTAGAAGTTTCACTTTCTTCTCTATTCTAGTATCGTGCCTTAGAGTTGAGTATATAAGGTGTCTATTCTCAACCTCTTCTTTTGTGTTTTTAGGACATGAATACGAGGAGATCGACCGCTAGAAGGGAGGAGGGAGGTGTACCAAATGAGAGAGTCCTTCCCGTGTTGACCAAGTTCCTATTGTTGGCTTAGGGGAGGAAAATGAGGAGGTTCCTCTTCAAGAACCTCAAGTGCCTCCGGAACCTCAAGGACCTCAAGTGCCTCCTATGCCTCAAGCTCCTTTTGTTGAGGGTGATATGACTAATGCGGAGTTGAGGGCTGCCCTAATGAACTTGACCCAACTCATGACGGCTCAAGCTCAAGTTGTCAACAATCACTTTGTGGGCCAAGCTAACCTAGGAGATAGGCCCCAACCAAATGCTAGTACTCCCGCTTCTAGGATTCGGGATTTTATGAGGATGAACCCTCCTACTTTTCATGGCACTAAGGTGGATGAAGATCCACAAGGCTTCATAGATGAGGTTTTCAAGGTGGTAGATGCTATGGGTGTGACCCCTAGGGAGAAAGCGGAATTGGCCGCTTACCAACTTAAGGATGTTGCTCAAGTGTGGTATGAGCAATGGAGGGGTGAGAGACCCTTAGAAAGAGGACCGGTTGATTGGGAGGAATTCAAAGAGGCTTTCCTAGATAGATTCTTTCCTTTAGAGTGGAGGGAGAAGAAGATGGTTGAATTCATGAACCTCCGTCAAGGGGGAATGAGTGTGCAAGAGTACTCTCTCAAATTCACCCAACTCTCTAAGTATGCCCCAAACATGGTAGCCAACCCTAGGGCTAGGATGAACAAGTTTGTGATGGGCGTGTCTAGCTTGGTGGAAAAAGAGTGTCGTACGGCTATGCTTCTTAATGACATGGATATCTCTAGGCTCATGGTTTATGCGCAACAAATTGAGGAGTCCAAAATTAGGGAGATAAGGCAAGAGGGTAAGAGACCTAGGTCGGATGATTCTAGTCACCAAAGGCCTAAGAAGAGGTTTTATCCCCAAGATTCTTCTATGGGAAACAAGGATAGGGCTCCAAATCAATCTTCTCAAGGTGGTGGTCATTCCTATGAAAGGGCTAGGTGCCCTACTTGTGGCAAGCAACATGGGGGTAAGTGTCTTGCCGGAACGGATGGTTGTTTTGCATGTGGTAATAGAGGCCACAAGATGAGGGACTGCCCAAACCTTAAATCAAGGGGGAGAGATGTCAATCAAGCTTCCCTAGATCCTAATGCTCCCAAGAAGAACCCTTCCTATGGGATGGGGGCTAGAAAGGATAATTAATCCGGATTGATGGTTTTGGTAAGTCTCAACTCTTGGTTATTGTTGCTTTTGTGTTATGAAATGAGTATATATGGTTTTATAGTTCCTATGATCATGTCGTCTTGATGAATTGCTTAGAGAATGAATTTTTCAAAAAAATTTGGTAAGATGGCAGGCAACTTCACTGTAAAAATTTTGGCATTTTGAAGAAAATTGTTTTGTCTTGAATTTTAGTTTCAATGTGTGTAAAGGCATTGTTTATGAGCATTTTTAACGTTGGAGAAGGTAGTTCCTCCATAAAAGAAGATTGAGGTTGAATTTTTGACTTTGTGAAAATTGGTGAAAGTTGCCTATGTTGCTAAGTGTTGAAAGTGTAAAATGATGTTCCTTGCTAGTGGATGCTTTGATTGTTAGTGTTTTGATCATGATCTAAGTGTATTACATGATGCTAAGTGAGTCCTTGTTGTTCTTAAAATTTAAGTGTCATTCGAGGACGAATGTTATTCCAAGTGGGGGAGAATATGACGCCCCAAAATGAACTAAGGTGAACTAGAGCCTCATGATTGTTTCTTGAGTTAATTTTAAGTTAAACGGAGTTAGTTTGGTGTCCTTAGGCAGTGTGCAAAGTTTGGTTAAGTTTGGAGTTCAATCGACCAAAAACGTCCATGACGTTCGGATGGTATGCCTTAGAATGTACTTGTATGTGTTGGCGAGTTTGGATGAGTTTTATGTGTTCGTTTTACTTGAAACATGCGTCGGATGTTCCTTAGATCTAGACGACTTAGTTTAGGGGTTTTACGTCCGGGCACGACCCCACCTAGACCCATAAGGGGCCCTAGATGAAGGGCCCAAGACTTGGGCAAAGTCTGCCCATCAGTGGCTCACGACGACCATGGCGACGGTCCGTTGCACTCAGGACGTCAGTCGATCCAGGGCGTCGCGAGTGATCCCATAATTCGAGGACATAGTTTTATGTTTCTTAGTTTTCTTATTAATACTTAAAAATGTATTTACTTTTATCGTAAAGGGCCCGTGTCACTAAGATTCCAAGTTGTGTCTCTAAGTTGGCTTGTGACGATAAGATTCTTAGTATTTATGAAAAGACTCCTTTTATTATTATTATCGTGAAAAGTTTTAAATTCCGCACTACTTTCAACATGGCGACGGTCCGTTGCACTCAGGACGGTCCGTCGATCCAGGGCGTCGCGAGTGACAGAGAGTGGAACTTGGACAGCTCCATTTGGAGCCAAGTGTTCCTCGACGGGACCCCATGACGGTCCGTGGTGAACGTGACGGTCCGTCGAGGAGGTCTCGTCGACGAGGCCTGCCAGTGCACGACTTAAGGCTGCCAACTTGGGGTGTTTTATGTAAATACACCCCAAGTCTTATAAGACCTAGGTGTATAATTTTGTATTTTTAGGTTATATTAAATTAGTTTTAAACCCTAGACCTAGACAAGACCCCCTCACTTCAACATTCAACTCTCTCTCTAAAAGAAAACTCTCTCAAACACCATTGAAGCCAAGGCTCAAGGAGGGAAAGGAGGGCTGCTTTGGGCTTGTTCTTCATCAAATTCGTGGGTTTCTTTCTCCTAAAGGTATGGTATCCATTCTTGAATACCTTTCCATTCAAGAAGCCAACTTCCAAAATGGTTTTCAAAAAGGGTTTTAAACTCAACTTCTTCTAAACTTTGATTTCTATTATGGGTCTTCTTGTAACTAAGTTCTAATGGTTTAAATGTATTTATCTTGGTTTGAATAGATGATTTTGATGTTAAAACTCCATGAAACTCTTGTTTATGCATACTTCAATTTTTGACTTGAAAATGGGTTATGTGAGCATGATTTGAGTAGGGTATGAACTTGGGTCTTCTTGTATTTGTCATGTTGGTGTAGCTACTGCCCTAAGGCCTTAATATGGTGAAATATTGATAAATTGCTTATGGGTAATGATGGTTTGATTTGTTGATGAGTTGCTCTCATTGTATAATTCTTATTATGAATTGCTATTTGAGTGGTATGGTCCACCTTATGGGTGGCGGTGCTAATTGATGAACTTGATGTTACTTAGTATGGTTTGAGTATGTGATCTTGAAGGTCTAATATGTGAAATGAAGATATATTGGAAATGGGTCTTGTGTTGTGTTTGATGTAGCTTGAATTGCATGTTTGACCTAGTTTATGTCTAAATGAAGTATATGATTATGAGAAGTATGTAGAGTGTGTAGCTTGATGAATCAAGGTTAAAGTATGAGTAGAACTTGATGATAATGAAATGATGCTTATATGCAAGGTGTGCACATGTACACACACACTCTTTAAGATTTGTATTATGTCAAGTTGAGCAAAAAGGGAATCTTGAGGTGGACACACTTCGTGAGTTGAGATGTAGTGTCTAGTAACAACCTCTCCATTTCCTAGTGAGCTTTCTAAGATAGACTATTATGTTGAGAAATCCGTGTGGAGTTATGCCTAGCACCGAGAGGATATGAAGGGGAGGTGGATTGCACTTCGTTAGTTGAGATGTTGTAATCCAAAGTACCTCTTGAGATGAGTACTCCTCGTTAGTAGAGAGTGAGTTACTTAGTAACAATCTCCTTATCCCTTAACTATGTGCCCGCATAGGTGTAGCTATTGGAAAAGCCATGTAAACGCTAAGAAGCATGACCTTACACTAGGCAAGTAAGGATCCCTCATCCGATAGGGGTTAATATCGGGATTCCATGTCTAGCTCTCATGGTCTTTGTCGGTTAAGCTAACTCCCACAAAAGAATTGATTTGAAACTAATTATCTTGTGTATTGTTGAAATTGTGTATGTATGTCGTGAAGTGCTCAATCCACATTAGTTACCGGAGTGAGGAGTAGTAGTATGGATGCTATTCTCACATTGCACTTGGTGTGACCTATACCTACTATGGAGAAGAGTACCTTCATGAAATCCGTGTGAATGAGTACTATGGTGTAGTGTTATGGAGGATTATTGTGGAGTACTTGAGTAAATGGAATCCATTAGGAGTACTAAGTGGGAGTGGTAGTATGGGATGCTACTCTCACATTGCACTTGGTATGACCTATATTTCCATGAGTGTTTTGCATATGTTAGCCAAGGGCGTGGATTTGATTTCTAACGAAGTAAGCCTAAGATTTGGTAGTTTTAAGGGTCGCTTTGGTGTGCTTTGAAGGAGGTGTAATGAGAGTCCCTTCTTGGCTCACCTTAGGGAGTCTTAGGATAACCTTGGGTTAGGGCAACTTCAAAGGAAAAGGGTTCATATGACTTGGACCGTGCCATTCACTGTAAGGTCTTCATTGTAAGAATTCAAAATGTTCACTATGATGCTTTATTCAATTTTATTGCAAGTTTAGCAAAGTTAATTGAAATGTTCCTTTTGTTTACTTTAAGTTTGGTAAGATAGCCATAAAGTGTTAATTGTTGATTCTTATGTGGGTTTGCTTCTAGATTCATGAAGGTAATATTTGAATTGCATAAAAAGCTATCTTTACTAAAATGTCCCTTTTTGCATGTTTTTGCATATGCCATACTTAGTACATTGTTGTACTAACCCCATACTTTTTATACCTTATGAGTATAGGATGGAAGCCCTTTTGGAGGATCGGAGTCGAAGCTTGGGAAATTTATCTCTCAAGAATTTGGTATGTCCTCATATATTCGAGGACATAGTTTTATGTTTCTTAGTTTCTTTATTAATACTTAAAAATGTATTTACTTTTATCGTAAAGGGCCGTGTCCCTAAGATTCCAAGTTGTGTCTCTAAGTTGGCTTGTGACGATAAGATTTCTTAGTATTTATGAAAAGACTCCTTTTATTATTATTATCGTGAAAAGTTTTAAATTCCGCACTACTTTTCATGCTTTATGTTATGAATGCTAGTTATAGGGATTGTACGAGACCTCAAAGGGGTCAAGTACGCCCGGTCATGATTCGAAGGTTTTCCCTAACTTCTAGGGGGTGCTTTCGGGTCGTGACAATTGTGTGCATTATATGAGGCTGACCTCATTCTTTCTTTGGGAACTTTAACTTTAACCGACATAGATCATGTGAGCTCCATGAAATCCTATGTCTACCCCACACCGAAAAGATGTGGAATCACCGGCCAAAGTGAAACCAAAAACATGCTAGCGTATATAGGGGATTGAACCCTGCTAGATCCCTATGTTGGTTGCATAGGTTCAAAGACTAGGAGATATAAGGAGACTCATACCCGTCTGGACGGACAGTCTCATCTCATGAGAATTACACGAACCTCTGCCTTCCCGAAAGAAGGAATCGCCACTCATTGCTAGCCTATAGGTGCTCAATATAAAGTTCCATTACATTCATCTCATACATCATAGAAGCAGGCTTCTAGCATGAGGACATCATTTCTCATTAGATGATTTCTCATCTCATCATTAGTATTAAGTATGCATTAACTTTAACACTTTCATTAGAGTGTTCATAGAGACTGGTCTCTTCATTAACTTTACACTATCATAGGTGAGTACGTTTTGGTAACATTTACTTAGGCTCATTTGTGATTGCTCTCATGTTTCACATTAGCCTCTTATCATGTTGTCACCACATTCATTAGGCTTAGAACATTTGCCCTTCATAATTACTCACCCCTTTTTACGTGAATGTTCATTTCATCATATGCCAATGCACTTGGCCTTTTAGTGTGTTTCACACTCTTACTAACCCTTCTGGGTCTCATCATTCATCACATAACATATTAGGTTCACTTTCTTTATAAACGTATGCTGGGCTTATGAGTCCACACACACAACCCATGAGGCTTCATTCATAGTTCATTTAAGTGATTTATATTGCCCAAGATTATGTGGTACAAGACTTAGGCATCTTGTAAGTATGCCAAGGTCTCAATTTGATTCCTGTAGGCAACATTCATTAAATATTTAATCACGTAAGACTTATGTGTCAATACGGAATTGGGCAAGGGAACCCGATTTCGAATCCCTTAAGCAACAATTAATCTTATATTAAACTTGATAATTGCATTTTTCAGATTTTGGGGACCCTAGGTCGATCCCCATCACCCCATATATTTTTCTTTTGTTTTCCCTCCTCTCTTTTTTCCGTTTAAGGCCAAGAGGTTGTGGGATCAATCCCCCACAACTTCATTTTATTTCTCTTAGTTTTTCTCTTAACTTTCTCACCTATCCAAGAGGTTGTGGGTTCAATAACCACTCACCTCATCTTATTTTTCTTGATTTTTTTCTCAAACATTTCGGCCTGGGGAACCCAAGATCGAATCCCCACGCCCCCATTCTTTTATTTTTCCTTTATTTACTTGATTCATTTGTTTAGATTAAGAGGGTGTTGGATCGAACCCCCACAACCTCACTTTATTTTAATTGCATTTTCTCCTTACCTTCTCATTCAGCCAAGAGTTTGTGGGTTTGAATCCCACATACCTCATTTTTATTATTTCTTTATTTTATTTTTCTTTTCTCTCCTTCATCCTCCCAAGAGGTTGTGGGTTCAAACCCCACATGCCTAACTTCATTTTCTTTCATTTTTCCCTTAACTTTTCACTTGAGCTTTACCCCATTTCGAATCCCCCTTACCACATTTTATTATTTAATTTTTTATAACATGTATATGCTGAGGTCTTGGGTTCAATCCCCACTGACCTCAAGAATTTAAAAATTATTTTTGAACGAGGCTTTTCTTTACAGTAAGCTGCCAAAAAACAAATTTCCAGAATGCTATAAATTTGTTCACCCTCTTTGCAGTCCATTTTCTCAACTTTTAGATGTTAGATTTAGGATAAATTTTCATGTAACATCTAGTGCATCTTTAGGTGAGTTTTCATGGTTAATTTCAAGAATTTCATAACCTTTTTGCAGTCCATTTTCTCACCCTCTTTCACGTTAAACATCAAGACATTTCGAGTAGTTTCTAGGGAGATATTTAGGTGCATTTTTAAGGTTACTTTCAATTAAAAATTATCATTCAATTCAGAAACTTTGAACTCATATGAACATCATGTTTTTAACATATTTATATACGTAAAATAAAACATTTTAACATGTTAAAATCCAGGCTTCAAACCATGGCTAACTCACGGCACACACATGCACAATCAAGTTAACGTAATTCACTTTTTCGGAACACATCTTTAATTTCTCACATAATTTCCGAATACACATTCATACACGTAATCACAACCAGCCCTAAAATCATCTAGTAGAAGTCATACCATAGAATACTTTAAAAGTTTCAAAGGATCTAATGATAGGGGCATGCAACAGGGACAACCTTAGTTTTTTTTACTGGAATTAAGCTGAACTTAGGGGTCTCTTGGGAAAGGGACCAAGAGGGAAGAAAACCCATACCTTAATGTCATTAAACAATTTTTTCAATGCTGCCCATTCCCACGACACCACTGCCTCACCACCAAAATCCCAAACACAATCCGTCGAGAAGAATGTTGTTGATTTTCGTTTTTAGATTAGCTTTTTCTTTGACTTTTTGTGTGTAAGTTCTTCAAGAGTGAAGAACTATTATTTTCAGTTCTTTTACTGATAAAAACGTGATGATGAGAGTGAGAGACATGAGAATGAGAGGATTACGATTAGGAGAGTTAGGTGGAGACTTAGTCAAATTATGACTCCTCATTATTTATTAATTTTATTATTAAAAATCTTATTTTTCCTTTACTTAAATCAGAAAATTAAATATTAATTAATTAAATTAATTCACTAAATAAAATATATCAAATTAAATCATTGCTCCCACCTAGGCTCGAACCCGGGTGGAGCAAGATTTCGCTCAAAGGGCAATTTCAGCCCTTTCTACCCAAATTGCCCCTCCACCATATTAGTTAATTTTAGGGTAATTACAATACAACCCTTATCTTGGAAAAAGACCATTTTATCCCTAGACCCTCCAAACTTAATATTACCCCTTTTTAAGTCCGGTTAAGACTCATCCGGATAGATCTTCATATTCGGGTGCCCTACATGGCTGGACCCAACCTTTCCTAGCTCAACTGACTCACCAAGTTGGTTGGCTTGGTTGTTGCAAGGGTTCAGAGGTCTGTTTCTACGCGCATCAATCCGTGTGAACCCGGTCTAATCGTAGGCGTTCTAGATACATTAAGCATTACTTAGCATAGCCATTTTAGGGTTGTTACATGTGAGGAATGACATGTTATGTTAATATTTATGTTATTATATAGTCATTGCTTGTTAAAGAAGTTGTTATAATTGAATTGAGCTTCCTTCGTAGAAAGTCATGTTGCTATATGGTTTTGCATGACGATAGTCTAGTAATATGGTGTAGGTTTGAAATTACTAGAAGAAGTCTGGTAAACGGCTAAAAATGAATGTTGCCTTTATATGTGTTTAAAGTGTTGTATGTTGCCTTTGTATACATGTGCTCCATGCGTTGCCTTATATGTGTTATGCATTCATGGTTGCTTTGAATGGATTGGAGTCTTTTGTATAGATTTGATCATAGAAGTGAAGGTAGTGTGTTTACTTTGTAGGGTGATGATGTGGTTTGGTATGACCTAGAAGTTGCCTTACCCTAGTATTGAAAGAAAAGGAAGAGGCCTTGTGCCTAAGTCTCCTCTATTGCTTCCCCCTAATTTTTTATGACCCTGGCATAGTTGATACCTTATGTTATTGGGTAGTATGACCTAACTTGATGATTAAGGATTTCCTCTAGGTGTTAGACCTAGAGGGATGATGATGGTTTATGTTAGTAGACTCTTTAATATGAGATTAGGAGTGAGAACCCTAAATGATGTTAAACCTTCTAGTCTGAAGAGTCTATAGGTTAGTTTTGACTTGACTTGGCCTTAGTGTTTAAGGGCATGATGAGATTAGGCTTACCCCGATTGGGGGATAAGGTGCTTAGTTGCTAATGTTAGTAAGCCAAGGTTGTCCTAAGGCTGGAGTTCAGTTGCTCTTAAATGAGTTTACCCTAAGTGGGGGATGGTATTGTGGGTAGTAAGGTTATAGATATCTCTACTTGTCCTGCTCTTGCATAAAAGTATGAGTTGTATGTATTCCATATGTTAGGAATGTTTTAGTTGACACTATGTTAAGCATTTTTTGAAGATACTAAAGTGCATGAAAGAGGATTTTTAATCAAATGTATGTTTTCTTTTCACATCCGGGAAGCACCCCCTAGACTTAACCGATGTCGTTGTCCTCGAAGAGCACTAAGACTAGTCCCTTAGCATTCATCATTACATTCATATGTTAAAAATGCGGAAAATTTAAAACTTTTCGATACCTTCTACATTGAGGTTTACTAAGACCTCTCGCTTACACACAATATATATATTTATCGAGTATACATAGACCCTTCATATAAGAAGGTTACATAGTCTACTTTTATTGCACATGTATAGTATAGGAACATAATATTATAAGAATGTCTATAATATGTCTCATATTAAACAATCTAGAACGAATTAAATAATTGGTTTTAACACATATATAAATACAACAAAGAGCCTCATATAGGCTATACAACAATCGTCTTGAAATGAAAAGGAAAGAACTAGAAGTCTTATAACTAGAACAACATCAATAGCTTGATAATGGAATTGTCCTCGGAAAGTGAGGACGTACCCAACATTTGGGGAATATCAAAGTAGTCTTCAAAGGCCTTCTATAAGCTCAACGGCAGGATATACATTTCTAGTAAACATAAGAGATAAGTTAGTACACACTTGTACTAAGTATGAGTATAGGCACATAAAACAATTGAAATCATGCTAAAGAGTACATTTTATTAAAGCATGATATATTACATTTGGAAAGACTTACGCACATTCAAGAAAACTCATATAAGACAATACACATAATTCTTAACTCTAGACTATATAAAACACAACTGAGGACATAATCAAGACAAATATATTATCAAGTTATAACATCAACAAGAATAGATAAGAGTTCATCACATTATAACAAAGCGAGACCATTACTCATGACCCTCATTAATTCCACTTGTGCAATGAGTAGCAAAGCCCCACTTACTCAATCAAGTAAACCTAACTGGAACCATAACCAATGTACCACTTCACATATCATATCATTAAGAGCACATAACATCTTACTTTAGCAATATAGACCAAATGTATATTTACAAGTGAATTCAACATCATAAGGTGCCATCTGAAAGACCCCAAAAATGAATTATGGTGATTAGAGCCTCACATGTGTCTAGAAAGGTTTAAAAATATGTTTATTAAGTTCTTTATAGTATGTATACTTGATTTGAGGTGATTTGAAAATAAAACGTCAAGGAACGACCAAGACGTTCTACGATTAGTCACCAAAGGTCCTTAAGTGTTTTTCTCTGCTTATGAGTGTTTCATGGTCTCATGTGATCCTTATATGAGTTATAATGATGTTTATAGGCAGTGTGTTATGTTTCATGAAGTTTGGAGGTCAAACGGTCATGAACGTCCAAGAAGTTCAAAAGTTAGCCTTTTAGACGTGCTAGTGTGTCCTGTTGGTTATGTATTGTTTGAATTTTATAGTCAGTGTAGTTTACCCTAGTACTTTAATAGACATGTTAAGGATAAAAACGTCCGGGTACGACTCCCCTAGGACCACCCGAAGGGCCCCAAAGGAGGACCCAAACATTGGACAACACGCTGCCTAAGACAGCAAGCAAGACAAGATTTGGACTTGACCTGTGCGACACACGCCTATCACGCACCTCACTGTCCCAAAAATTATTTGGGGTAGAATTGGGATGCTGCCCGCGATGCGCAGCCTACTCCCAGATCCGATTGCATTTGTTTTTAGGTCAATTTTGACATGTCTAAAAGTCCCAATAAGCATGGGGTTGTTTTAGCAACTTAAAGGTACAGTTATAACCGATTCTATTAATTATTTAACCCCTTTTCCAAGCAAAACCCCAACACCCATTAAGAAAATCAAAAATCCCAAATGAATATTCTTCCCCAAATTCTCTCAAACCTCCATTGGAGGGAAAACTCAAGTTCAAGCTATGGGCTTGATTTTCATGGTTTCTTGTGAAATTTCTTATGATTCTTCAATAAATAAGGTATGATGATCCTTCATCCTTAGTTATCCATCCATCTAAGGAGTTCCTTCAATGTTTTCGAAAGAGAATTCATGATCAAAATTGCTATCTTCCAATCTAGCCATGGGTTCTTTCTCAAATTCATTTCAAAAGCATGTTTATGATAAATTATTAACTATTGTTTTTAAGATGCATTTCAATCCAATTTTATTATGTACCCATGATCCTTCTAAATTCTCCAATTGGCCTATAATGTGGGTCTTGTGATCTTGACTCTATGTTGATTGAATTATGTTTCAATTATGTTGAATTACCTATTACTATTGTTAATCATGTAAATTAAATATGAATTGTTTAGTGGGTGATTAATGATGATCAAGTTGTAGGGATTGGGTAAATTGATCTATATTCATCTACTTTCTATAGACTAGATGAAGTATTGTACCTAATGTGATCTTGAAAACTATGATGTTTGAAGTATGGTTTAGTTTATGTAATTGTACCTTTAGCTATTGTTTTATACATGTATTGATGTTGAATCATTGGAATTGATCAATTATGATCAAATCTTAGAGGAATTGTAAGTTTGCTCTATTCTCTCTACTTTTCTAATAGAATTTCTAGTGATGTAGCATTGTAAGGCATTTTGTGGTATGATCCACTTATGGTGCTGATGTTTACCTTATTATCAGTCTATATGTGATGTGATCATGTCCTTGAAGGCAATTGTATCTTGAAGTGTTATTATGATGATCACACAATGTGAAGTATTATGCCTAATCTATAATGCTAGTTCATTATCTAGGTTATATTGATGATGCTTTCTAAACGTTTAAATGACTATATTAGGGATATGTATGGTCTTCATGTTGCTGTTTGAATACTATTGTGTAATATGATCTCTACCTAAGAACCTCTACATTAATATGTTGTCTTAAGCATGATTAGGAGTCTTAGATTCAAGTAATGAAAATGTCTTGTCTCCTATGTTATAATGTATGTTATGTGTCCCTCAACTAGGATGACTTGATAGGTGTACTAGTATGGATAAGGGTATGGGACATTGTCTATGCATTGCACATGTGTGCCTTGATAGGATAGTTCATAGGTGGTTATCTATGTCTATGAATATGAATGCAGTATTAAGATATGGAGATGTCTTAGGTGATATGATGAAGTATGAATTGGGCTAAATGTCTAAATGTGTTTATACGAAAGGATTTCTCATATAGTTACACTTAAGTAATTGTGCATAAATGAAGTAAAATATAAACATGTGTGGTTTAAAGGTCTTCTGTGAAAGGTTTGCTCACATATATGTATACACACACATGTATGATGATCTATTCAAAAGAGGGGCGCTTGGAAGGTGTTATCAAGAGTACCCTAAACTAGATGGTGCTTAAATATGCTATGTCCATATGAATGGGTTTCTCACATGAATTAGATTGATGACCTCTCATCTATAACCTATGAGCTAAGCATATGAGGGGTTAACTCTCCTATGCCTAAGTTTTATAAAGTAGTGAATAATAAAGGATTTTCAATAAAGGAAACTTAGCTTAGCACCGAGTGAACTTGTAGATGAGGGGGTGACACCTTCCCAAGGAGGGAAGGTAGGGTTCACCATAGTCCTCATGCGGTTAATAGCCTCATAGCCCAACAAGGGCATAAAGTGATATTTCCAAGATGGCCCCAAGCTCCATAAACTATGCTTGCCACATAGGATCTAGAAAGTGATATCACCTAATATGCTAGCATGTGTTTATGTTCAACTTTGGCTAACTGGAGCACCTTCCTTTGGTGTAAGGCTCTACAACACCAAATTCCATGTATAGCACCCATGTTATTAGTGTCGATTAAGGCTAGAATTCCCCTACAATAAAACGGACAATGGAAGTAAATGACTAGGACCCTAAAAAGGATAACCAAAGGGAAGTTTGTAAATGTAGGTGGGGGTATGGGACTTTACCAATGCATGTCAAAAGTAGCTCTTAAAGGGAGTTCTAGGAAGGTATTCTAATATATGTTATTATGTTTATATTCCTTATGCATGACATTGTAGTGTTGTCTACTTGTTGTGATGATATGCATGGTAGGAGTCCTAATGAGTCTATGTGATAAAGTCTTACCTTATATGCATAGTATGGGTCTTATTGACTATATGATGAAGTCTAGCTTGGTAAGAAGGAGGTTGTCTATGCTTGTCTATTGATGTATGAAGGGCATGTTAAGGCTTGTAGTCTCTTTGTAGGTTTACTTAGTACGTGTGAGGTTATGTGACTTCACATGTACATTGCACATGTAGACTTAGAAATTGATTATGAGTAGGGTTCTATGTGGTTCTTATGAGGTGAAGTCCAAGTATGTTAATGTGACTATTGCCTTGCTATGATTATATTTGAAGTCTTGACTTGTTTATGGTCCTGTAATGATTCCATCTATATGGTCCCTAAATCTTGTTGATTCAAATGTGAGTTAGGTATCTTATTATATGAAATATTTTTATGAATGCATGTGTTGGGTTAATGAAGGTTGTATGCATGATTCCCTAGTGGCCTTAAAGTGATGGTTGAGTGTGGATAGTGTTACGGGACATTGTCTATACATTGCATCAAGCATAACTAGAGGATTACTTGGGAATATAAGGAGTTAAAGTAAAAGGAAATAAGTTAACTGTATTTGAAAGGGGGTTTACTGTAAAGTGGTGACTTATATGCCTTAAATGCAATGCGTGGTTTTATATGATGTCTAACCATTGAATATGCCTATATGAAGTATGTGTATTGTATAATTCTTATTATATCAAACTTTTATGAAGTTTTCACAAAAAGGCATGATGCATGGTTTCAAGTAAAATGTCCCTTTTAAATGCATGTTTTTGCATGGTTGCCATACTTAGTGCATTCTTGTACTATAGTGCATTCTTGTACTAATACCATTCTTCTCTACCTTTTTATACAAAGTATAGGTTATGGATGATTTAAGGATGTCTATTTGGTAAAGATTTTTGTAGATGTTTCCCAAGCTCAAGAAAGGATTCCTTATGTTCCAAGGATTTCCTATGTCAAGTTTATATTCAATGTATTGTAATAGCTTAAATATTATGTTATGATGTTAAAGGGCCGTGTGCCTAATATATTCTATTATGTTGAGTATAAGATGGAAAAAGAGACTTAGAGTCTAATTATGTAGTATGACTTATACTCTTATATAATGGAAGTGATGTTTATATCATATGATATGATATGAAAAGTTTTACATTTTCCACTAAATTTACTATGACAATGCGATGATGATAAAAATGGGCTTGTATAAGACCTCTGAGAGGTCAAGTACGCTATTTTGCTTGTATGGGGTGCTCCCCGGATGTGACAAACGTGCTATAAGAGCATGCTGTAACAAAAGTGGTTTTAGGGTACAAAGACTTATATTGCCACGTCTAGTAGAATCTCGTTTTCATTGGTGGTGAGTCGCGACACAATCAAATGATACGGGAGGCTATAGGACGATAGAGTTTTCCTTCTTCATCATTCTCATGTTGTTCCATACAACTTAACTCTATAAGATCTCCTATATTTTCTTGTTCGGTGGTCTTTTAAATGTGATTGCATGGATTAGATGGTACTCTATGCTTGAGGGGGAAAAGGTGAGTTTTGATGTTTATCTTGGTTTTAAGGTTTGATTAGTATGTATGAAGGTGACTTTTTGCATGCTTTATTGATATGATGTGGTTTATGGTTATATATGAGACCAATGTGAAATGACATGTTATGTGAACATTTATGTTATGATATGGTTTTAGCTTAATTAAGAGTTAGTATGGTTAAATTGAGATTCCTTTTTGGAATGGCATATTGCTAAATGGTTTTGCATTATAGTAGTTTAAAAATATGGTTTAGGTTTGAAATGCCTTTAAGAAGTGTGGTAAATGGCTAAAAATGCATGTTACCCTTATATGTTTAAGTGTTAAATGTTGCTCTTTGTATTTTTGTAATGGTTCAAATTTTGCCTTTTTATGTCTGTAAATGCTTCATAGGTTGGAATTATGATATGCCCCAAGGTTGTCTTAGAGGGTAGTATGTATCCTTTAAACCTTAAAGAGGAGGAGATAATTGATGTTGACCTATCTAAAAGTGGTTAGTTGACTTTTAAGAATTCATCTTAAGTAAAACCAATTGAGGAAGTGCTTACATTGTACCTAGGTATGGTTGGTTGGAGGTTTCCTCCAAAGGTGATTATGTGAATTGGAATGACCTAGAAGTTACCTACTCTAGTATCGAAAGAAAAGAAAGAGGTATTGATGGCTAAGTCTCCTGTATTGTTCCCCTATGATTTTATGACCCTTGGTCTCTATGGTATTGTTGAAAACCTTATGTGGTTGGGTAGTATGACCTAACTTGTGTGTTATGGATTTCCTTTTGGTTTTAGGCCTAGAGGGATGGTTATGATTGAGTTAGTAGACTCCTTAATGCTAGATTAGGAGTGAAAACAATCAACGATGTTAAAACCTTCTTGAGTGAAGAGCATGAAAGGTTGGTTTTTACTTGCCTTGACCTTGGTGTTTAAGGAAATGAGGTGATTAGGCATACCCCAAGTGGGGGATAGACTTCCTAGATGGTAGGATTTTATATTCCTTTGGTGTCACTATGTTAAGTTACTGTAAATTCCTTTTAGGTTGGTAATCACTTTTAAGTGATGATGATGAAGGTTGATAAACTAATATCCTCTTGAGGTTTGGTTAACTTGCTCATAATTGGGTTTACCCTATGTGGGGGATGGTGATGGAGTAGTAAGGTTGTCGATATTTCTATCTTGTCCTTCTATGCTTACTTGAACTTGAAACTAATGAGTTTCTAATAGCTTGATCATGATAGGAGCTTGGCATAAAGTATAAATTGCATGACCTTCATATGTTTGGTATGTCTTGATTGACACTATCTTAAGAGTATTTTGAAGATTCTAAAGTACTGAAAAAGGAAATTTTTAACAAATACCTATTTTATCATGTTGATTGGGCATCTTAACATGCTAGTTGTGCATTTGAATTCATGAGATAAGATAAGAAACATGGTTGTAGTCACTTTTGAGGTTTAAGGTCTAGCCTTATAATGGGAAATTAAGCCTCTTTAAAATGAAAAATGTTGAGTCTAGAAAATTGTGTGGCTTTTACATTTTGGAAAGCATGATTGTAGGTTCACTCTTGATAAGTGAAGACATGTTTAGCTTATGTCCTTGTGTGTGCCTATAAATTGTGAGACTTTTCCCAAGTTGATGCATGTTTATGAGAGCTAGTGTTATGCTAGAAATTGAAATTTTGTGATATGGCTTCCTATTATTATAATGTGTGTGGTGTGAATAACCATTTTGACTTCACTAGGAAGAATGTTTGAGCATGCCATGGTTAAAAGTTGAGAAAATCTCATGTTACAGTAAAATTGAACTTTGTGCATTGTTTGTGTAAAAACTAATGAGACGTGTAGGTATGTAAGGAGAAGGACAGTCCTCCTTAAACATAACTAATCATGTAAGGTTTAGTATTTCTTTCATGACATTATGGCTAAATGATAAGAATCCTAGTTGATTTACTTGACTCATCTTTATGTGCATTGAAGTATAAGTGCTTAATATCTTTTTGAGTGATGTTGAACTTGATTATGTGTGACTAAAAGGTTGTTGCATAATGAGCCTCTTATAAAATGAAATGTAAAATACCATGTTACGATTTCGAGAAGGATTTTCCTCCTCTGAACATGACAAGAACCTATGTTGGTGATTCATTTTGAAAGTGAGTAAATAAAAGGTTTTGCTTGCTTGTGTTGCATTTAGTGCTAAATTGCTTTAAGTCTTTTTTCTTGTAAGTTTGGTGCATTGAAATTTATGAGATTATGTTTTGAATGTTGTGACTTTCTCTATGGTTCATTGAGTCCTTGATATGTGTAAGATGTTCAAATTGTCATTCGAGGACGAATGTTCCCAAGTACGGGGATATTGTGAGACCCCAAAAATAAATTAAGGTTCTTAGAGCCTCACATGTGTCTAGAAAGGTTTAAAATATGTTCATTATGTGTTTTATTTTATGTATACTTTATCTGAGGTGATTTGGAAGTAAAACGTCAAGGGACGACCAAGACGTTCGATGACTAGTCACCAAAGGGCCTAAAGTGTTTTTATGTGATTATGAGTGTGTAATGGCATAATGAGGTACTTATATGTGTTATAATGATGCTTATATGCAATGTATTAAGTTTCATGAAGTTTGGAGGTCAGACGTTGAAGAACGTCCAAGAGGTTCAAAAGTTAGCCTTTTAGACTTGCTAGTGTGTCCTTGTATGTTGGCCTTGTTTTTATGTGTTGTTTGGAGTTGAAAGTAAGTGTAGTTGACCCTATTACCTTAATAAAAAATTTTAAGGGTGAAAACGTCCGGGTAAGACTCCCCGGGGACCACTCGAAGGGCCCCCAAGGAGGACCAAAACATTGGACAAGAGGCTGCCCAAGGCAGCGAGCAGGCCATGATTTGTACTTGTCCTGTGCGAGGAGCGCCTAGCACGCACCTCACTATCCCAAAAATTATTTGGTGCAGAATTGGGAGGCTTCGCAGTGACTTGCAACCCACTCACAGATCCGATTGAGTCGTTTTTAGGTCAATTTTGACATGTCTAAAAGTACCAATAAGCATGGGATGTTTTGGAAACTTAAAGTGACGGTTATAGAATGATTTTATGACTTATTTAACCTCTTTTCGAATTCAAAACCCCAACACCCAATAAGAAAAAAAAAAAAATCACTCTTCTTCTCAAAATTCTCTCAAACCTCCATTGGAGGGAAAACTCAAGTTCAAGCTATGGGCTGGATTTCCAAGGTTTCTTCTCAAGTTTAGCATGGGTATTCAATAAATAATGTATGGTGATCCTTCATACGAAGTTATCCATCCATCCAAGGAGTTCGTTCAATGGTTTTCAAAGAGAATTCATGATCAAAATTGCTATCTTCCAATCTAGCCATGGGTTCTTTCTCAAATTCATTTCAAAAGCATGTTTATGATAAATTATTAACTAATGTTTTTGAGATGAATTTCAATCCAATTTTATGATGACCCATGATCCTCCTAAATTCTCAAATTGGCCTATAATGTGGGTCTTATGATCTTGACTCTATGTGGATTGAATTATGTTTCAATTTTGTTGAATTGCCTATTACTATTGTTAATCATGTTAACTAAATATGAATTGTTGAATGAGTGATCAATGATCATCAAGCTGTAGGTATTGGGTAAATTGATCTATATTTCTCTACTTTCTATAGACTAGATGAAGTATTGTACCTATGTGATCTTGAAAACTATGATGTTTGAAGTATGGTTTCGTTTATGTAATTGTATGTTTAGCTATTGTTATATACTTGTATTGATATTGAGTTATTGGAATTGATCGATGACGATCAAAGCTTGGAGGAATTTTAATTTGGCTCTATTCTCTCTACTTTTCATATAGAATTGCTAGTGATGTACCCTTGTATGGCATTGTGCGGTATGGTCCACTTATGGTTGCGGTATTTACCTTATTTTCAGTCTATATGTGATGTGATCATGTCCTTGATGGAAATTGTATCTTGAAAGTGTTGTTATGATGATCACACAATGTGAAGTATTATGCCTAATCTCTAATGCTAGTTCATTATCTAGGTTATATTGATGATGCTTTTTAAACGTTTAAATGACTATATTAGGGATAGGTATAGTCTACATGTTGATGTTTGAATACTCTTATGTAGTATGATCCCTACCTATGAACCTCTATAATAATGTGTGGTCTTAAGCATGAATAGGAGTCTTAGATTCAAGTAATGAAGATATCTTGTCTCCTATGTTATAATATATGTTATGTGTCCCTCAACTAGGATGACTTGATAGGTGTACTAGTATGGATAAGGGTATGGGACCTTATCTATGCATTGCACATGTGTGCCTTGATAGGATAGTTCCTAGGTGGTTATCTATGTCTATGAATATGAATGCAAGATTAAGATATGGACATGGCTTAGGTGATATGATGACGTATGAATTGGGCATAATGTCTAAATGTGTTTATATGAAAGGATTGCTCATATGGTTACACTAAAGTAATTGTGCGTGAATGAAGTAAAGTATGAACATGTGTGATTTTAAGGTGTTGTGTGAAAGGTTTGCTCACATATACGTATACACACACATGTATGATGATCTAGTCAAAGGAGGGGCGTTTAGAAAGTGTTCGCAAGAGTACCCTAAACTAGATGGTGCTTGAATATGCTATGTCCATGTGAAAGGGTTTCTCATATGACTTATATTGATGAACTCTCACCTATAACCTATGAGCTAAGCATATGAGGGGTTAACTCTCCTAAGCCTATTTTTTATAAAGTAATGAATAATAAAGGCTTTTCAGTATAGGGAACTTAGCTTAGCACCAAGTGAACTCTTATATGAGGGGGTGGCACATTTCCAAGGAGGGAAGGTAGGGTTCACCATAGTCCTCACGGGGTGGATATCCTCACAGCCAACAAGGACATAAAGTGATATTTCCAAGACGGCCCCCAAGCTCCATAAACTATGCTTGCCACATAGGATCTAGAAAGTGATATCACCTAATATGCTAGCATGTGTGAAAGTTCAACTTTGTCTAAGTGGAGCACCTTCCTTTGGTGTAAGTCTCTACAACACCAAATTCCATGTTTAGCACCCATGGTCTTAGTTTCGGTTAAGGCTATAGTTTTCCTAAAGTAAAATGGACAATGGAAGTAAATGACTAGGACCCTAACAAGGATAACCTAAGGGAAGTTTCTAAGTGTAGGTGGGGGTATGGGACTTTACCTATGCATTGCACAAGTAGCTCTTTAACGGAGTTCTAGGAAGGTGTTCTAATATATGTGATTATGTTTATTTTCCTTATTCATGACATTGTAGTGTTGTCCACTTGTTGTGATAATATGCATAGTAGGAGTCCAAATGATTCCATGTGATAAGGTCTTACCTTATATGCAGAGTATGGGTCTTATTGACTATATGATAAAGTCTTGCTTGGCATGAAGGAGGTTGTCTATGCTTGTCTTGTTGATGTATGAAGGGCATGTTAAGGTTTGTAGTCTCTTTGTAGGTTTGCTTAGTATGTGTGAGGTTATGGGACTTCACATGTACATTGCACATGTAGACTTAGGAAGGGACTATGAGTAAGGCTTTATGTGGTGCTTATGAGGTGAAGTCCAAGTATGTTAATGATTCCATCTATATTGTCCCTAAAGCATGTTGGATCAGATGTTAGTTAGGTATCTTATTATATGAAATACTTCTATGAATGCATGTATTGGGTTAATGAAGGTTGTATGCATGATTCCCTAGTGGCCTCAAAGTGATGGTTAGTGTGGATAGTGTTATGGTACATTGTCTATACATTGCACCACACATCACTAGAGGGTTACTTGGGAAGATAAAGAGTTAAAGTAAAAGGAAATAAGTTCACTGTAATTGAAAGGGGGTTTACTGTAAAGTGGTGACTTATATGCCTTAATTGCAATGCGTGGTTTTATATGATGTGTGACCATTGAATATGCCTATATAAAGTATGTGAATTGTAGAATTCTTATTATATCAAAGTTTTATGAAGTTTCACAAAAAGACATGATGCATCGTTTCAGTAAAATGTCCCTTTTAAATGCATGTTTTTGCATGGTTGCTATACTTAGTGCATTCTTGTACTAACACCATTCTTCTCTACCTTTTTATACAAAGTGTAGGTTATGGATGCTTTCAGGATGTCTATTTGGTAAAGATCTTTGTAGATGTTTCCCAAGCTCAAGAAAGGATTCCTTATGTTCAGAGGATTTCCTATGTCAAGTTTATATTCAATGTATTGTAATAGCTTAAATATTATATTATGATGTTAAAGGGCCGTGTTCCTAATCTATTCTATTATGTTGAGTATAAGATGGAAAAAGAGACTTAGAGTCTAATTATGTAGTATGACTTATATTCTTATATAATGGAAGTGATGTTTATATCATATGATGTGATATGAAAAGATTCACATTTTCCGCTAAATTTACTATGACAATGCGATGAATGATACCTATGGGCTTGTATAAGACCTTCGAGAGGTCAAGTACGCTATGTTACTTAAAGGGGGTGCTCCCCATATGTGACACCATCAACATGTAAGATTATCATATACATATAATTAACATTTATAAGCATATACATACATAAGAACATCCTCCTAAGACTTCCTTCAATGCTAACTAGTGCAATGTGTAGGTATAGTCCCATACCTCTACCTAGACTAAGATAAACCCTTTAGATCATCCTAGATAGAGTTCATTAATTACTTCATTTTACCATTTGGGAACATCTTCCCTTAACCGACATAGACCACATGACCTAATGTGGAATCTGGTGTCATGGAACCCTACACCGAAAGAAGACGGACTACTTGCAAAGGTAGTACCAAAACATGAACATAGCAACTACGTGGATCCACTAGCTAATTTTCATATGGGGCAACATAGTTCAAGAACTATGAGATATAGTTGGGACCCTCTTTATGCTATATGCATTGTAGTCTCCAATCTCATGAGTACATTAGTGATCTTACCTTCCCTAAGTGGGAAGGGAGACTCCTCACTCTAGTTCACCGGTGCTAAGTTAGATTCATGTTTTGAAATATCTTTAAGACTTTATTAACAATCATAACTTAGTTTAGGTCATAGGGTCTATCCCTTATATAATCATCATCATAGCTCAAAAAGAATTGCATACGTACTTTCCTTTCATTAACATTCATACATGTGAGGTTAGCACATTTACATTTCCATATCATAATAAGGCACATAGGCAATTCATTATTAACCTTATATCATTACGTCTTAGCCAACAACTCACAAGCTATATATCAAGACATTTTAATTCAACAACATACCAACCCTAATCAATCATATCATAAGGTATACTTCAATATAACATCATCACTTAACACAAGTAATCATAATTGAAGTAAAGGGTGGAGATGACAAGACTTACCAAATCTCCTTCACAAGCCATCACCCATGGTTTTACCATCAACCATTCAATTCAACAAAATAATGGGTATAACATCATCATACAATAGTAATTAACACAACAGCTAGATCAATTGCATCATTATTATCTCAATTAACTTCAAATTATAACCTAGGGTTAGGGGAATAGGGTTCATCACGAATTCTTTAATAAGTAGATCCAATCCCAATAATATATTACCCTAGGCAGTCCATGAATGAATTACAATAGATAAAACAAGTCTAACAATCAATACATTCTTCAATTCACATCAATTAATAAGTAAGATCCAAGATTTGGGGGATTGGTGAAAGGGACATGCTCTACATGAATTTGCATCAATTAACATCAATTAACCATTAATATACATTTAATTAGTCATAGGCAATCTCAAATTATCATCAATTGAAGTTTAGAAGAAAACTATTTGAATAGAAAAACCCTCGGAATTGAGTGTTTTAGAAATAAACTTTGAGAATACCTCTACGGGAAAGGAAACCGAAGAGTGAAGAACTCATACATTAATGAAGATTAAACCACTAAATTCAAATGAAATTCTAGAGAAATTGGTCTTCTTCTTCAAGATTTCTTCTTCCTTCAATGGAGGATGAATAGAGAGAAACTAGAGAGAGGTGAGAGCTTTTGAGTTTTAATTTGGGGATTTTATTTGAGTCGTTAAAATGTGCGGGAAACTGATCTAAAATCAATATATATACTCCCCATGAAATTCCCAAAAGACGTTTCACTTAAATTGACCCTTTAATTAAGTCAAACTTGAATTCCAAATATATGCTTTTCGCTGGGGAACAAGTTTGCGACGCGGATCTGTTCCGTCATGACTTTCTAAATTAATTTTAGATACAGTGGAGTCAACGACCTTCCCTCAATGCAAATTTGAGTTTTGCCCAAAATCCTCGCAAGTCCGCGACGCGGACTGACACCCCTATGTGTAATTGCTTGCTTCCTTAGGCAGCTTGCTTCACCATGTTTGGTGTCCCTTCATGGATCCGTAGGGAGACCCTTGGGGGGTCTTACCTTGACTTTTTTACTATATATACATGGTGTTACCTATTTAAAGTCATTTTACAAATTTTAGACATGATACACCACTCCTAAACCTTTCCAAAACCTAAGGATGTTTCACTAGTTCAATTAGACTAGCTTCCGGACGTCTTGGACGTTTCTTGTTGTTTTAATTCTTTAACCTCCTAAATGACTTATATAAATTATATATTATCTTAAAACAGTGTCCTATCCCTTATATACTCATGTTAGGCTCTAGATTAGGTGTTAGACTTTCGGAGTGTTACATTTCTCATGGTGATTGTACATTTTAATATGCTAGTAGTGCATTGAATTTCAAGAGATGAGGTAAGAAGCATGTTTGAATTCACTCTTAATGTGTGGTGTTTAGCCTCATAATGAAGAAAGTGAGTATCCTTAAAATGAAAAATGATGAGTCTTTTAAAAATTACGTGACTTTTATGGTTTGGGAAGAAAGATTGTACGCTCACTCTTGAGAAGTGAACGCATGACTAGCTAATGTCCTTGTGTGTTCCTATAATTGTACAATTTTCCCAAATTGATGCTTGCTTTTGAAGGATATTGTTATGCTAGAAATTGAGATTTTGTGATTTGACTTCCTATAGTTGTATGTGTGTGGGGTGACTTACAATTTTGACTTCACTAGGAATGAAATATGACCATGCTTTGGTTGAAAGGTTGAGAATTTCTCATTTAATCTTAATTGATCTTTGTATATTGCTTGTAAAACAACTCATGAGACATGTAAGTGTGTTGAGGGGGACGATATTCCTCCTTAAACATAACTAAGCATGGTATGGTTGAGTATGACCCTCATGACATTATTTCTAAATGATAAGGATCCTTGTGATGTACTTGACTCATGTTTATGTGAATTGATGTATGAGTGCTTAATTGATTCTTGATTAATGTTGAACTTTCTTATGTGTGACTAACATGTTGTTGCATAATGAGTTCTTAATGAAATGAAATGGAAAGACCATGTTATGATTAGGAGAAGAATTGTAACACTCCAGAACTTCCATGACTTAGACTAGAGCTAAATCAATTAAATAATGTTCAAAATAATGTTTCCAGACCTATATTAATGTAATAAGTTCATTTAGAAAAGGTTAGAGTCAATCGACAAAGAAATACCTGGACATCAAGAAACTTGCTAATTTGAACTAGTTGACGTTCCTATGTTTGGTGAAGGTTTCGAAGTATCAAATGAAGTCTAAAATGTGTAAAAACACTTTGGATAGGTAGTATAAAATACAAGGCGTCCAAACATCCGGTAACGATGCACAGACCACACGAGGCTCACTGCCTTAGAATTCGGGAGGCAGCCTCGGCCCAAAAATTCATAAAGATAATGGGAATTGGCCCCGCGATGCGCAGCAACTTTCCAGATTCATTAAAGTCATATTTTTGGTAATTTAACCTTGAAAAAATACCCATTTAAGTGGAGAGTCTTTTCGGTATTTTATAGGACGACTATATATGGATTATAGGTCAGTGTTAGACAACTTTTTACACACAAAAATCAGATTCAAACGAACTTTTCTCATCTCTCTCAAGAACGCTATCTTTTTCAAACTCCATTGAAGAACCAGAAAAGCTTAAGGAAGAAGGCGAAGACTTCAAGATTTCTATTCAATTTTTGTGGTTTATTCGTCAATAAGGTATGGGTTTTTCACTCTTGGGATTTCTTTCCCCAATAGGTCCTTTCAAACATGGTTTTCAAGAATTCAACTTCTAGGGTTTTTACTCTACAAAACGGGTTTTCTTCTTAACTATAGATTTATGACTATCGATGAAAAATAATGGTTTTCTGGTTGATTAAGTGTATATTGTCGAATGTTTGATTTGTAATGTTAGACTTTCGTGTGAAACATGTTCCTTATCAAGTTGAGTGTTTTGATTGGGTTATATATACAACTTGATAACATGTAATTGTTGAGACTGGGAATATGACTTGAATGAACTCCTAAATGACCCTTTTCGTTATTCTACTTTACGAATTAGTCTGTCTTATGAGTTGAAGAGTTTGTATTGATTATGCCATTGAGTATTTCACTCTATAAGTTCTTGAATAAGGATAATGGAAGCAAGAGGCAATTCTTCTAAAATCGTGATTACTCTATCATGTTTATGATAGCCTATAAATGATGTTTCAATGGTAATGAAGTATGTATGATAATGTTATGCATATATGTTGGGCTATGAATATGTTAATTTGTGAGATCATGATAAGAATACAATAAGATGATTTATGATATGTTAATCTCACAAACGAAGGGTTACGATGAAAGGAAATTCTCATCTAACTCTAAACATCTCATGATCATGTTTATACAAGGAGTTAATCTCCTATGACTTATGATAAGATTTATGAATAAATAATGATTTATAGATTATTCAAAAGGGGCTTAAGCTTAGAACCAATGAACTAGATATGAGTGGTGTCCCTTCCCTTGGAAGGTAGGTTCACAATGACTCTCATGAGATAGAGGCTTCCATGTAATGTGGAACTATGGGTATCTTATATATCTCCTAGTTCTTGAACTATGTTCCCACCGTAGGATACTAGCTAGTGGATCATCCTTTAAAGTTATTTCATGTTTTGTTCTACTTTGGCCGCTAGACCACCTTCTTTCGGTGTGGGGTTTTATGACACCGATTCCATGTTTAGCTCACATCGTCAATTGTCTTTTAAGGCGTGTCCCCTTAAGTAAAATGAAAGAAAAGTAAATGGACGTTGATTTGGGTGACTTGAAGAGTTTACTTAGTATAGGTTGGGGTATGGGACTCTACCGAGACTTTGCACAATTTATCTATAAGCGAAGTTCTAGGAGATTGTTCTTATGTAATATGATAACATGAAAGGTATGATGCTTATTACATATGTTGTTACTCTTATATGAAGTTGGTTACATTGATGAACATGTTATTTGTCTATATTGCTTTATGAGGTGATGACTACTTATGTTCAAGTTATATGAAGCAAAGATTTAATTATGGTCTCCTATCCTACCTACTTGGTTGTGTGGGGTTATGGGGCTTCACATGACCGTTGAACTTGAAGGTTGGGGATGGCATCATTGGTAAGTGTTTTTGTATGTTATGTGTATATGATCTTTTAAATATGGATAGTTAACATGACACTATGATAATATGTCATTAATTATGATCATGTTTTATGTAGTACATGTTCTATGGTATGTGCATTGAAGACATTCATATGACTTTATCGCATCCCGAGACCACACATTAGAAGTTAGGGTGCAATCATGGATTGCAACTTGAGTACTCGACCTCTCGGAGGTATCATACAAGCCTCTCATATAATTCATCGCATATACATAATGAAAAGTAGTGCGGAATTAAAACTTTTCATAAATTAATAGCATAGTCTAAAAAACGCTTTCATAAAGAAGAAATAGGAAATGCTAAGTCTCAACTCATCATCTTAAGACACAAGAATACTTGGGATGGTGTAATGACCCGGATTCTTGAATCCGAATTGCCATCGGCGTCGTTGACCTCTCAGAGGTCGCAGACAAGCCTCATCTTGCATTCATCACATTCATCTAGTTAAATTTGCAGAAAATTTAGAACTTTTTATATGTATGAAGTTTACTTAGACTTCATATAGTAATTACATATTTACATCATATACTAAGCTCAACATAAGAGAACAATCATCTATCATAAAGAATCAATTCAAAACTGAAGATGAATATATTATAAATAGTTTGCCAAACACGGCCTTATTACAAAGCTTCGAAAATGAAAGTACAAAAGAAATGCTAGGGACAACATCCATTAGGTATGTCTAAAACTAAGGCTAGACTAAAACTGTAGCAGCCTCAAAATCAAGAGGACCTACCAAAATGGTTTGGAGAAACGCTGAAGTCCAAACCGCTGCAAGTGTCATCAATCTGTCCTCTGACCTACACCTATAAAAATAGTAAATAGTAGGAGGTTAGTACACCACTTGTACTAAGTATGGGTGTATGCACACATACACATAAAGTTATGCATGATCAATGAAAGCTCTTCATAAGCAACATGTCATTTCTGGAAAGTCTAGTGATTAGACTTTCTTAATTCGTTAGTTGTGAATTTTGGTATGAATATGATGTATTTTAATGCATTCAAAGCACACAACTCATTTTCTATATGATTACAAGACATTAGTATCATCAACATTTAGAACCCCTCGGGCGAAGATTTGAAATTTTAAGTCCCATAACCCGAGAGCTCTGTCATCCATACTTAGTATTATTTTGAGTCTTTTTCTTCTTCTTGTTATGTAGTTCAATAATTACTTTGGTCCTATGTTTTACTTACAAGTTCAATGATTCATTGTAGTCCCATACCAAAAATGAATCGATGTAAGTAATCCAAGGACTAAGGAATGATTTCACTATCTTACAATGAGTCATTCATTACTTTATGTCTTCATTAAAATTTCATAAATCAGTTTTATTGGCTATGCCATCTGTTTTATTACTTTCATGTTAGGGAAGTTATGAGTTATTTAATTAACATTAATTTTCTATTTTCCTTTATTGGCATCATATAAGAAGTCATTATAATCCAGTCTTATTTGGCTTTGACCATTATTTGCTGAAACTTTATGAGTGTGACATTGACAATTGACATTCTTAAGCTCTTCTTCATTGCTCACTTTGAACATACGTTCCATCATCATCATTCCTTCTCACTTTCATAGTGACATCATTAGGAATAAGATCATGCAAGCTTAACATGAAATCCAGTGTCTTCCCCACATTGAAAAGAGTTGATTCACCGGTTAAAATGAATCTTAGACCATGTGAGCTACTCATGGAATCCTGTGTCTGCCCCACACATGGAAAGGGGTGATCCCCAGCTAAGGCGAATCCATCTCAAGTGTTCACTCCACACCAAAAAGGAGTGTCTTACGGCTATAGTGAACCAAGAACATATCGTGAGCATTAATCGACATAGATCATGTGAGTTAAACATGAAATCCAGTGTCAGCCCCACACTGAAAAGGGATGGAATCACCGGACAAAGTGAAACCAAACATGCGTAGCTTGCTTAGGTGGAAACCACTGACTAGTTCCTATGTTGGCTAGACATAGTTCGAAGAATATGAGATTTAGGGATACCCATACCCACCTTGGTGGACAGTCTCATCTTCATAAGAATTACGTGAACCTCCGCCCTTCCCGAAGGAAGGCATCACCACTCATAACTAGCCTATCGGTGATGTGCTCACATTCATTATCTTCTTTAACTTTTAGAGTTGACTCAAGTATTGTGGAAGCTTGCTTCTAGATTGAGATTTACTTACTCTTTTGATGACTTGTCATCCTTACATTACATTGATGAAATGTGAATTGTCCTTACATATCATCCTTACTTTACATTGATGAAATGTGAATTATCCTTACATATCATCCTTACTTTACATTGATGAGATGTGAATTGTCCTTACATCTCATCCTTACTTTACATTGATGAAATGTGAATTGTCCTTACATATCTTCCTTAGGTGTTAATAAGACTAGTCTCACACATTCTAACACCTTCATTCGTGAGTATTCTTTTAACATAGTCGCTTAGGTGTACGTAAGACTTGTCTCACTTTCTTTAACACCCCATTCTGGTAACCTATTTAGTTTAGACCCCTTTAATTATGTTTTAAATCACGTTACTTCTTTACTTTAGTGTAGTAGCCTCATATCATCGTTTATGGACGATGAGCACTTCATTCAATGAGTTTCATGTGTTCATAGTTCATTCTTTTAGAGCATCTTGGGAGTTGTCCTAATGAATGGCATGCCCTTGGTTATGGATTCATTGAATTACTTTAGAAGTGCTTATAATATATTTGATACTCTTACTACACAAGATTGACATATGATTAGTATTGGCATAAGCAATGGGGCATAGATTACATAACCATCTTTGTTGGCATAGGTTAATTTTATATTTTTTTTCATGCTTAGTTGGATATGTATATTATTCATTAGCCAATCTTCTTAGTCATTTAAAACATAAATTTATAGCCATTTACATTCAGTGAATTTCTTGGGTTATCATTTCAATCTTATGGCTATATAAGATTGGCAAAAGATAAATATTGGCATAAGCAATTGGCTATAGACTTCATAACCTTCTTTATTGGCATGAGCCAAAGTTTCATTCAATCATACTCAATTTGGGATACATTATTCATTTGCCAATCTTTTACTTATTTAGAGATAACATTATAGCCAATTTCCACTTAAATTTTGAACAATGATTGTGTTAGCCATTTTATTGGCATATGCCAAACATTCATTCAAATATGATTTCATGAAGATCTTTTTAGCCAATCTTATAACATAACTTTAGGCATAACGTTTTTAAACATCTTGAACAGCATAATATGATCATTTAACGAATACAACATCATCAACAAGTCACATTTACAGTACGTATGCACAACAAACCATAATCATCTTCATACATAAGATTTTCGAACACATCTTACCATAATATCATTCTTTTAACAAATCTTAGTTCATGACTTTAAAGTAACGTTTTTAAGAAATATTGGACAACATCATATTAACATTTGATGACTTTAGCATCTTCATAATGTTACAAAACAACAAGTCAACCTTCGGACACACACACATCAACACTTGACATTTATGGATATAACTAACATATCATCGGTTCTTAATTCACGTTGTAAACATTAGCTTCATTCGATAATCAGTTCATAGATTCTTTCGACATTCATCATTCAAGGACAATACATGTTAAGATCAGTCATCACCATACACCAACAACATGATCGCTAACCTATTCAACATTAAATCGTAAAAGGATACAAGGGAAGGGAAGTTCGACAAGAACGACGGGAACAACCCTAGTTTTCAAGATCTTATGAATCGTTCGAAAGAAAATTCTCTTGGAGGAAGAATCCCAGGATAGAAACCCATACCTTATGTATAACTTAATTTACTAAGACCACCTTGAACGAAACCTTGAAATCTCCCTAGACAAATAGATAAATTTTCTGCCTTTTTCTTTCGTTCGTTTCTTACTGTTTTAGCGTCGCCTTTTCTATGAGTTTGAAAGTGATTCTAAGTCTTAGGACTGATATTGACACATTCAACTTAGATTTCAATAAGTTAATTAAATAAATTAATTAACTAATTACTAAAAAGCCCCTCCTAGATTGACTAGAACTAGGAAAACACAATACTTGGTCAACTCTGAAATTTTTCCTAAGAATTTCATTTTGCCCCTTTAAACTAATTAATTAAATGGCTAATTTAATTAATTAAGGGACTTAGGGTAATTACTAATGTGCCCCTAAATCATTGGAACCAAAATTAACCCTTTTGGACCATCCTAGGTTAAGTACTAGGATGTCTCTTGAGTTATACTAGGTTAGTGTAAGAATTTCGGTTTTACCCCTTTAATTTAATTAATTAAATGGATAATTTATTTAATTAAGTGACTTAGGGTAATTACTAAAGTACCCTTAAGTCGTTATAATCATAACTAATCCTTTGGACCATCCTAGGTTAGGTACTATGTTGTCTTTTTCTTGTCTTAACCGAAATCTGGAAATTGCTTTGTGATTTTGGTTTTGTCCTTTTAAATTATTTAATTATTCTGATAAATTAATTAATTAAGTAACCTAGGGTAATTACTAAAGTATCCCTAAGTTGTTAGGACCATAACCAACCTTTTGGACAATCCTAGGTTAGGTACTAGGTTGATTTTTTCTTGTCTTAACCAAAATCTGGAAATTGCATTGTAATTTCGGTTTTGTTCTTTTAAATTAATTAATTAAGTTGATAAATTAATTAATTAAGAAGCCTAGGGTAATTAATAAAATATCCCTAAGTGGTTAGGACCATAACGAACCTTTTGGACAATCCTAGGTTAGGTACTAGGTTGTCTTTTTCTTGTCTTAACCGAAATCTTGAAATTGCTTTGTAATTTCGGTTTTGTCCTTTTAAATTAATTAATTAAGCTTATAAATTAGTTAATTAAGTATCCTAGGGTAATTAATAAAGTATCCCTAAGTTGTTAGGACCATAACCAAGCTTTTGGACCATCCTAGGTTAGGTACTCGGTGGTCTCTTTAACTAGTTACTAGATAGTGTCACCCGGTTAAGTCTTAGATTGTCGGGTGAATTAATTAGTTTATTTCGTTTTGTCCTAGGTTAGTTAGCTATTTAGGGAAGTAGGTTAGAGTCTAGAATTGCTTAGGAAGTTAGGCCCCACATGGAGTGGTCCCTTGTGCACATTTTCCCCCTAACTACCCTAACCGAATTCTGTTAGGGTGGTCCCCTCCTTTGGCCGATTCTACACATGTCTTGCACATGTGCTTGCACATTTGTTGGTTGTACTTTCCTAACTAACTATTATTTATGGTTCCTTTGAGAATGTTTACTTATTGTCGCAAGGACCCTCACCATGTCCTTGCGCACTACTTAATTTACATGATCATTTTAAATGATCGTGTTCTATGATACTAGGATTGACACTTGGATGCCTAGTACCTAATGTGTTGATATTACGCAACATGATTTTTTTAGCTTAGGGTCTTCCTTGCAGGTACAATTCTTAAAGAGTGCTTGTTCGTACTTAGAAAATCGGCTATCACTCTTAGACAATATTTTTATATTATCCGCAATACTATTGAATATTGGGCATTGGGATGCCTACATTTTCCCAAATGCATATTGGCTATCACCCTTAGCCAATATTCTTATATTATGCCTAATACTATTTAATATTGGGCATTGGGATGCCTACATTTTACCAAATGCATTCTTGAAACCTATTTAGGCTCTTTACTAGACATATACGTTTTTCTGGAATGTTACATTATCCCCCCCTTAGGAACATTCATCCCCGAATGACACTTACACATCATTTTAAAAAAAAATGAAACTTCGAAACACTTAAACATACTTAAAACGTTATCGTTTGTGAACATCTGATTCACACATAGTCTGGATGATGCATTTTTACTCAAGCTTATCTGAAGCTTCATATTTGAGATTGAGGAACTTCCTTCTCAATCACACTTAACTTACTGCACATCACAACTCATGCAACACAATAATCAGGTCTACGCTATACAAAAATAGCAACATGAATGCAACATGAATTCATTTTAACTCACATAGTGCAATTACAATACATATGATTATGGACTTACAATACCAAAATCGACTAATGTACTAAAACTATGAGTTTCTTTAATAAAAAACCAGACTTAGGAAGAGTATATCTAACCTCAAAAACTGAACAAGTGAGGGTAACAGAATCTCATATCGGCCTCGGCCTCCCATCTTGCCCCCTCAACAAGGTGGTTCCTCCATAACACCTTCACTGTGAGAACGTTCTTGTTCTTCAGTCGCTTCACTTGACGATCTAAAATTGCAACGGGAACCTCTTCATAAGGAAAGATTCCTATAGACTCCTAACCCCTTGACGGGTAGGATGGACGTTGAATCGCCTAGACATTTCTAAAGAATCGAAACGTGAAAAACTGGATGAACAGAAGCCAAGTCATTTGGTAATTTTACCTAATTGTTGTAAGATCTCATAATGACCTATATACCTCAGAATCAACTTCCCTTTCTTACCAAACCCCATATTTACTACGGACACAGATTCTATGGAAGGAACTTCTCGTTTTAAGTCTTTGACTCTTACTAAGTGGAATAAGTATCCCTTAGACATCATCTTATTAGCTTTAAGATTGGAAATTATTTAGCCTGTTGGATTTGAACCACACCATTCTCATTTTAACACAACTTATTTGGAAACTGAAGACTTACTACCCTGTTTCTATAGTCTATTATAGCATAACACCTATGAAGCAAATCCATGTCTAAGCCATATTCTTGAGTTGGTATGCAGCCAACTTATCCTTCTCCTCCTCATCAATACTCATAGCAGGCTTTTAGACATTACCGTGCATTCACCTCCATGCGAACAACCACACTCACCACACGTCTTTCATCCACGTTAGGCATTTCTATTATGTCCCCTTCTTGGGAAGGCTAGATCTTGAGTCTGGCGCCTTCGACCACTTGGCCATCCTAATTCTTGTGTGTATTCTTCTACGTTCTCACACAATAAGGAAGTTATATACTTAGAATGACAAAAACTGTCAAACTCTAGATAGCACGATAAAGAGTAGAAGAAGCGAGAATTTCCTATCATTGTGTAGTCTCTAAGTCATGATTGTGGCGCACTTTACAACCATAAGATAGAAACTACGTAACCTGGTTGTTTTGAGCTTTAGTTCCTAGGTAATTTAACCTCATGCTATGATACCAAGTTTGTAACGACCCGGATTATTGAATCTGAATCAACACCGGCGTCGTTAACCTCTCAGAGGTCGCAGACAAGACTCATCTTGCATTCATCACATTCATCTAGTTAAATTTGTGAAAAATTTAAAACTTTTTATATGTATGAAGTTTACTTAGACTTCATATAGTCATTACATATTTACATCATATACAAAGCTCAACATAAGAGAACAACCATCTATCATAAAGAATCAATTCGAAACTAAAGATGAATATATTATAAATAGTTTGTCAAACATGGCCTTTTTACAAAGCTTCAAAATGAAAGTACGAAAGAAACACTAGGGACAACATCCACAAGCTATGTCTAAAACTCTGGCTAGACTAAAAATGTATCATCCTCGAAATCAAGAGTAGCTACCAAAATGGTTTGGAGAAACGCTGAAGTCCAAACCGCTAAAGGTGTCGTCAATCTGTCCTCTGACCTGCACTTATAAAAGTAGTAAATAGTAGGGGGTTAGTACACCACTTGTACTAAGTATGCGTGTATGCACTCATACACATAAAACTATGCATGATCAATGAATGTTTTTTCCTAAGTAACATGCCATTTCTGGAAAGTCTAGTGATTAGACTTTCCTAATTTGTTAGTTGTGAATTGTGGTATGAATATGATGTATTTTAATGAATTCAAAGCAAATAACTCATTTTCTATATGATTACAAGACATTAGTATCATCAACATAATTTTAGAACCCCTCGGTCGAAGATTTGAAATTTTAAGTCCCCTAACCCGAGAGCTCTGTCATTCATACTTAGTTTTATTTTCATCTTTTTCTTCTTCTTGTTGTGTAGTTCAATAATTACTTTGGTCCTATGTTTTACTTACAATTGCAATGATTCATAGTAGTCCCATACCCAAAATTAATCGATTTAAGTAATTCAAGGACTAAGGAATGATTTCACTATCTTACAATGAGACATGCATTATTTTATGTATTCATTAACATTTCATAAATCAGTTTTATTGGCTATGCCATCTGTTTTATTACTTTCATGTTAGGGAAGTTATGAGTTATTTAATTAACATTAAGTTTCTACTTTCCTTTATTGGAATCATATAAGAAGTCATTATAAGCCATTTTTATTTGGCTTTGCTCATTATTTGCTGAAACTTCATGAGTGTGACATTGGCAATTGACATTCTTAAGCTCTTCTTCATTGCTCACTTTGAACATACGTTCCATCATCATGATGTGTTCTCACTTTCATAGTGACATCATTAGGAATAAGATCATGCGAGCTTAACATGAAATCCAGTGTCTTCCCCAAACTAAAAATAGGTGATTCACCAGTTAAAATGAATCTTAGACCATGTGAGCTACTCATGGAATCCATTGTATAACCCACACATGGAAAGGGGTGATCCCCGGCTAAGGCGAATCCATCTCAAGTGTTCACTCCACACCGAAAAGGAGTGGATCATGGCTATAGTGAACCAAGAAGATATCGTGAGCATTAACCGACATAGATCATGTGAGCTAAACATGAAATCCAGTTTCTGCCCCACACCGCAAAGGGATGGAATCACCGGACAAAGTGAAACCTAACATGCCTAGCTCACTTAGGTGGAAACCACTGACTATTTCCTATGTTGGCTAGACATAGTTAGAAGACTAGGAGATTTAGGGAGACCCATACCCACCTTGGTGGAAAGTATCATCTTCATTTGAATTACGTGAACCTCCACCCTTCCCGAAGAAAGGCATCACCACTCATAACTAGCCTATCGGTGCTATGCTCACTTTCATTATCTTCTTTAACTTTTAGAGTTGACTCAAGTATTGTGGAATCTTGCTTCTAGATTGAGATTTACTTACTCTTTTGATGACTTGTCATCCTTACATTACATTGATGAAATGTGAGTTGTCCTTACATATCATCCTTACTTTACATTGATGAAATGTGAATTATCCTTACGTATCATCCTTACTTTACATTGATGATATGTGCATTGTCCTTACATATCATCCTTACTTTACATTGATGAAATGTGAATTGTCCTTACATATAATCCGTAGGTGTTAATGAGACTAGTATCACACATTCTAACACCTTCATTCGTGAGTATTCTTTTAACATAGTAGCTTAGTTGTAAGTAAAACTTGTTTCACTTTCTTTAACACCCCATTCTGATCACTTATTTAGTTTAGATCTCTTTAATTATGTTATAACTCAAGTTAATTCTTTACTTTAGTATGTATTCATAGTTCATTCTTTTAGAGCATGTTGGGAGTTGTCCAAATGAATGGCATGCCCTTGGTTATGGATTCATTGAATTACTTTAGAAGTGCTTATAATATATTTGATACTGTTACTACACAAGATTGACATATGATTAGTATTGGCATAAGCAATTGGGCATAGATTACATAACCATCTTTGTTGGCATAAGACAATTTTACATTTTTTTTCATGCTTGGTTGGATATGTATATTATTCATTATCCAATATTTTTAGTCATTTAAAACATAATTTTATAGCCATTTACATTCATTGAATTTCTTGGGTTATTAGTTCAATCTTTTGGATATATGAGATTGGCAAAAGATAAATATTGGAATAAGCAATTGGCTATAGACTTCATAACCTTCTTTATTGGCATGAGCCAAAGTTTCATTGAATCATACTCAATTTGGGAAACATTATTCATTTGCCAATCTTTTACTTATTTAGAGATAACATTATAGCCAATTCCCATTTAAATTTTGAACAGTGATTGTGTTAGCCATTTTATTTGCATATGCCAAACATTCATTCAAATATGATTTCATGGAGATCTTTTTAGCCAATCTTATAACATAACTTTAGGCATAACGTTTTTAAGCATCTTGAACAACATAATATGATCATTTAACGAATACAACATCATCAACAAGTCACATTACAGTATGTATGCACAACAAACCTTAATCATCTTCATACATAATATTTTCGGACACATCTTAACATAATATCATTCTTTTAACCAATCTTAGTTCATGACTTTAAGGTAATGTTTTAAGAAATATTGGACAGCATCATATTAAAATTTGATGACTTTAGCATCTTCATAACGTTACAAAACATCAAGTCAACATTCGGACACACACACTTAAACACTTGACCTTTACATATGTAATTAACATATCATCGATCTTAATTCACATTGTAAATATTAGCTTCATACGATAATAAATTCATAGATTCTTTCGACATTCATCATTCAAGGACAATACATGTAAAGATAGCCAGTACCACATACAAACAACATGATCGCTAACCTATTCAACATTAAATCGTAAAAGGATACTAAGGAAGGGAAGTTCGATAAGAACGACGGGAACAACCCTACTTTTCAAGTTCTTATGAATCGTTCGAAAGAAAATTCTCTTGGAGGAAGAATCCCAGGAGAGAAACCCATACCTTATGTAGAACTTAATCTACGAAGACCACTTTGAACAAAACCTTGAAGAAACCTTTAAATCACCTTAGAGAAATCGATAAATTTTCTGTCTTTTTCTTTCGTTCGTTGCTTACTATTTTTGCGTCACCTTTTCTATGAGTTTGAACGTGATTCTAAATCTTAGGAACTTATCTTGACTCATTTAACTTAGGTTTTAATAATTTAATTAAATTAATTAATTAACTAATTACTAAAAAGCCCATCCTAGATTGACTAGAACTAGGAAAACACAATACTTGGTCAAATCTGAAATTTTTCCTAAGAATTTCATTTTGCCCCTTTAAAATAATTAATTAAATAACTAATTAAATTAATTAAGGGACCTAGAGTAATTACTAAAGTGCCCCTAAATCATTAGAACAAAATTTAACCCTTTTGGACCATCCTAGGTTAAGTACTAGGATGATTCTTGAGTTATACTAGGTTAGTGTAAGAATTTCAGTTTTACCCCTTTAATTTATTTAATTAAATGTCTAATTAATTAATTAAGTGACTTAGGATAATTACTAAAGTACCCTTAAGTCGTTATAACCATAACTAATCCTTTGGACCATCCTAGGTTAGGTACTAGGTTATCTTTTTCTTTTCTTAACTGAAATCTGGAAATTGCTTTGTGATTTCGGTTTTGTCATTTTAAATTAATTAATTATGCTGATAAATTAATTAATTAAGTAGACTAGGGTAATTACTAAAGTATCCCAAAGTTTTTAGGACCATAACCAACCTTTTGGACAATCCTAGGTTAGGTACTAGGTTGTCTTTTTCATCTCTTAACCGAAATCTGGAAATTGCTTTTTAATTTCGGTTTTGTCCTTTTAAATTAATTAATTAAGCTGATAAATTAATCAATTAAGTAGCCTAGGGTAATTATTAAAGTATCCCTAAGTTGTTAGGACCATAACCAACCTTTTGGACAATCCTAGGTTCGGTACTAGGTTGTCTTTTTCTTGTCTTAACCGAAATCTGGAAATTGCTTTGTAATTTCGGTTTTGTCCTTTTAAATTAATTAATTAAGCTGATAAATTAATTAATTAAGTTTCCTAGGTTAATTACTAAAGTATCCCTAAATTTTTAGGACCATTACCAACCTTTTGGACCATCCTAGGTTAGGTACTAGGTGGTCTCTTTAACTAGTTACTAGGTTAGTGTCACCCGGTTAAGTCTTAGGTTGTCGGGTGCACTAATTAGTTTATTTCGTTTGGTACTAGATTAGTTATCTATTTAGGGCAGTAGGTTAGAGTCTAGAATTGTTTAGGAAGTTAGGCCCCACATGGAGTGGTCCCTTGTGCATGTTTTCCCCCTAACTACCCTAACCGAATTCGGTTAGGGTGGTCCCCTCCTTTGGCCACTTCTCCATATGTCTTGCACATGTGCTTGCACATGTGTTGGTTGCACTTTCCTAACTAACTATTATTTACGGTTCCTTTAGAAATGTTTACTTATTGTCCCAAGGACCCTCACCATATCCTTGGGCACTGCTTAATTTATATGATCTTTTTAAAAGATCATGTGCTATGGTACTAGGCTTGACACTTGGATGCCTAGTACCTATGTGTTACTATTACGCAACATGATTTTCTTAGCTTAGGATCTTCCATGCAGGTACAATTCTTAAAGAGTGCTTATTCGTTCTTCGAAAATTGGCTATCACTCTTAGCGAATATTTTTATATTACGCCCAATACTATTGAATATTTGGCATTGGGATGCTTACATTTTCCCAAATGCATATTGGCTATCACCCTTAGCCAATATTTTTATATTATGCCCAATACTATTCAATATTGGGTATTGGGATGCCTACATTTTTCCAAATGCATTCTTGAAACCTATTTTGGCTCTTTACTAGACATTACTTTTTTCTTGAATGTTACACAGGGCCCATACGAATTATAGAACATCCCACTATATAGTCTATTACAATACTTCATAAACGAAACCTAAAATGACATATATGCTCTCGAGTCAACTGAGGACATACTTCAAACTTCTCTTGAACGATCTTCTAGTCCAAGTCTTCTTCCCAAAGGTCTTCACCTACCAAGAACTATATAGATAGAAAGAAGGCATGAAATTTGTACAACCACATGTACTAAGTATGACATTATGCATAAAAATCATGAAAATGGACGTTTATTGGAAATATGCATCTTTTCATTTAAATATCATAATTTCATTATAAGAACAATATTTAGCAACTTAGAATCACATAAGAAATAATTTACCAAATAACCTTATATGAAACGTCACTTTACAATGACTCACCTTCACTGTACAGTGAATTGCTTCACTGTTACAGTGAAATGTTCTATCTTCCCTTTTTCTCACTTCCTAGCATGTAGTCTTCTCACTAAAACTATGCTAAGATTCACTTAATTCACAAAAAGAGAGACCGTACATACACCCTCTCTATATGTGCCTAAACGATCCATAAGATTACTCATAATGAGACACATACACACCTACAATACATCAATATACAAGACATACAGAATATGACAATCTCCCCTACCAAGTCTATCAAAAGACTTACTTAAGTACTCCTAGAAGAGAACACCCATACACCCTCTTCAAGGCTACCTAAATAATCCTTATGACTTCCTAGGTTTAGATCATGTCAAACATGTCAAGAAACTTATCTAACTAGAGTCATTCTCAAGACTTCCAAAGATAAGACATGAAGATATCATCCTTTATGCCCTCTTCACACTTTAACTAAGGAATCCTTAAGTCACATTAGATTAGGTACTCATTCATTTAAGAATTTTATATCATTAAGTCACTACATTACTTAGTTCATTTAAGAGACATACATCTCATAAAGGACATTCTAGTAATGGTCTCGGAGAAGACCTAGGGACTCTTACTATCATCTTCAAAGCCTATTGTGCAATGTCTCGATACCGTCCCATACCACCACCTAAACTTCATAGGACTTCTCTAATGCTAATAGGTATCCCATAAGATGATATTAGACAATAACAAACATAGACCATGGTAGCAGAGCATGGAATCCGGAGTTGTAACCTATAAAGTTCATGACACAACTACATTTACCCTACCAAAGCAAGGTCCATTAAGGATATCTCACTATGGCGACAAGAAGCTCATCATAACTTTCCTAAGGATTGATGTGAAGTCGTTCCAGCCAATAAACCTTAAGTCCATCGTTCATTACATGAAGGATACCATTACGGCTATCGACTTCAAGTTTTATAACCTTACCACTTGGTTCAAGGTTTCACATAAAGGACCCTCTTATCATCATTCAAGGTCTCACCTAATATTCATTCATTCAATGATAAGACTCTTTAGGTTCCTCAGTAAAGATATCACATATTCATATTCATACAAGTAACAAGTAAGGGACACAAGTCTATCTAAACAAGACACAACATTACTTCATTTTATTTACTTATAGCATATCATCTTTAGACACCTAGGAATGACCCTTAACATCATTTAGTCAACCTATTCATTACCTTAACATCATCAACATGATCATTATAGACTCATATATCCAAGTTAGGAACAACCATATATCAACTCTAAGACTACACACTTAACACATAGTCATATCATAACATTATTTCCTAATATCATCAATAGACTAACACATACTTTCACATATAGGTAGATATAATCATACATCACCAAATCAACTACACAAATATCCATATAACTTCAAGTAGTGATGAAAAGTCCATGATCATGAACGTACTTAAAATACCTACCCACGGGATCATCGATGGACTGTCCTTTGAACTACGCACCGTTCTTTGGTCTGTGGTCTGGGACAAGGTCTTGTCCATCAACGGTTGCCCATCGATGGGACGTAGTGTCCTCCGTCAATGGGTTCAGAGACCTGGGGCTGGTATCTTAGCCACCCATACTAAGTACCTACCCACTCCCATCACCCACACACCGTTGACTAGGTGAGGCTGCCTTGGGCAGTCTTGGCCACCATCATGGGTCCTTCCTCAAGGACCCTTGGTTGGTCCTTTGGGATGTTTTCCCGGACGCTTCCAACCCAAACATAACCGATACGAGTGTAGGACCTCTCACATGAATTTCACCAAAAACGAACACGTAAAACTTGATGAAACAGGCCTAGATACACAAGGTCATTTCAAGGCACATATTTCGAATGCCATGGACGTTCTTGAGTGTTTGACCTCCAAACTTCTAGAAATTTGACACACTACCCATACACATCATATTAACTCATATAAGGACCATAAAACCACATGACACACACATAAACACATAGGCCCCCATATGAGACGCTTAGGTGACTTAGTCGTTGAACGTCTTTGCTGACCTTAGACGTTTGAGTTCCAATGTACCTAATACTTTAGATACTGCCTCAATACAACATTATACACATATTCAGGACCTTAGAAAACGTTGAAAACAATTTTAGTCTCTAGTTAACCTATATCATTTTCGGGACCTTACATTCTCCCCACTTGGACAACATTCGTCCTCGAATGACACTTGCCACTATCCGAACACTTCCAAGAATAGAGAATCAACTTATCAGAACATAACCAAACCATATAACTCAAAATCAAGGATAAAACATCAATTTCACAAAGTCAATAACTTCACAACACAACAAGAAATTAGAATCCAATCCCATAACGCATTATGCTACTAAACTCACATGCTTCATTCCAAATAGAAAAAACACATTTTATATTAAATATTATACTTTTAAACATCAGTTTTAAACATATAACAACAATTTTCGACAAAAGAATCAATTAGCCAAATTTCGAAAAATTTCACAATGAACAATTATCCAAGCTATAGTGATTTTAGACTATTTTTCAAAAACACAAATTTCATGAAATTCATGATATAGACATGCTAATATGAAAGGTAACATCATATAAACACCTTTTACAACAAGCTCATATATTAATAGAACACACAATGCAAGAAGCTAATGAAATTCAATTTCAACCAAATTCCTAAACATCATGCACATGCAACAACTTCTAGCACAATTCTAGCCATACTTCCCCACTTAGAAGTAACTCATATCACAACAAGAGAAAGAAGGACTTACCAAAATCATCATCACTCTCATCCGGCTTCTCACCTCTAGTCCGGAGTGCATAGAAACGCCTCCTTGTTAGAGCATCTTCCTTTGGAGCACTAGAATCAACTTTCTTACCCTCCTACCAAGAAGCAATGTTAGGACAATCTCTCACTTTGTCCCAATCTTTTCCACATCCAAAAGAAAAACCGGTACCTAATAGACACTCACCAAAATGTTTCTTACCACAAGTGGCACATGTTGGTTTGCCATTTTGAGAACCACCTCCTTTCTCAGACTTCTTCTTAGAAGCACTAGGTCCATCTTGAGTTAGAGCCCTCTTTTTCAGCCTAGGTTGCACTTGATGACTAGCAACACTCCTTTTCAAGTTCCTTGACATTCTTCTAAGTTTAGACTCTTATATTGATTGTGCATACACAATGAGTCTAGATAAGGTCATATCATCATGTAACATAGCCATACGACATTCTTCCCTCACTAAGTCGGCTACACCCGACACAAAGCGACTCATTTCATTCCTTGGATTAGACACTAGGTAAGGTGCATATATAGACAAAGTTGAGAATTTCAAAGAGTATTCCTCAACACTCATATTGCCTTGCTTTAGATTGATAAACTCTTCTACCTTAACCTCTCTCCTCTCAGGGGGAAAGTACTTACCAAGAAAAGCTTCCTTGAATTCTTCCCACTCAATAGGACCCGACTCTACCGGCCTATTTTCCTTCAATTGAGTGTACAAAATTTGAGACACATCAATTAATTCATACGAAGCCAACTCCGCCTTCTCCCTTGATGTAACCCCCATAGCACTCAATACCTTGTACACACCATCAAGGAACTCTTGGGGATCTTCATTCACCTTAGATCCAAGTAAGATTGGACGATTCAACCTCACAAAGTTTCTCAACCTAGATGTCATAGTGTTCTCCCCAACCCTAGGCACCATATTCAAATTATCTTGAGCGGTTACGGCTCGGGCTAAAGCAAGCAAAGCCTCTCCAATCACCCTATTAGACAACTCCGAGACCTCATTACCTACTTCCCCATTAGGGTAATGATCACTTTGAGGAGTCACTTGAGGACCTTGAGCACCTTGGACACCTTGCCCATCTTGAAGCACTTGCTCAACTTGCTCAACTTGAGGAGGAGCTTCGTCATTCACCCTTCCATCTTCAATCCTTCTAGCGGCCATCCTTCTTGTATTCATCTCCTAGAAACACAAGGAAACACATTTAAAAGGATACTCATAACATTTACTCTACTGCACAACATAGGAGTAGAAAAGAAGGCAAACACTATCGTCCTATTGCCTCTCGCCCATAGATGTGTCGCCACTCACACCGATGGTCGAGACTCTACTAGACATGGCTTGTTGAGACTTTTTCATTGCTAAGACTACTTTCATTAACCTATGCTCTAATACCAAGCTTTGTCACATCACGAGACCACACCCTAGAAATTAGGGTGAAATCTTGGATTGCGACCGGTGTACTGAACCTCTCGGAGGTCTCATACAAGCCTCTCCTATCATTCATCGCATATACATAATGAAAAGTAGTGAGGAATTAAAACTTTTCATAAAACAATAGCATAGTCTTAAAAACTCTTTCATAAAGAAGAAATAGGAAATGCTAAGTCTCAACTCATCATCTTAAGACACAAGAATACTTGGGACACGGCCCATACGAATTATAGATCATACTACTATGTAGTCTATTACAATACTTCATAAACGAAACATAAAATGACATATATGCCCTCGAGTCAAGTGAGGACATACTTCAAACTTCTCTTAAACGATCTTCTAGTCCAATTCTTCTTTCAAAAGCTCTTCACCTACCATGAACTATCTAGATAGAAAGAAGGCATGGAATTAGTACAACCTCAAGTACTAAGTATGACATTATGCATAAAAATCATGAAAATGGACATTTATTGGAAATATGCATCTTTTCATTTAAATATCATAATTTTATCATAAGAACAACATTTAGCAACATAGAATCACATAAGAAATCATTTATCAAATAACCTAATTTGAAACGTCACTTTACAATGACTCACCTACACTGTACAGTGAATTGCTTCACTGTTATAGTGAAGTGTTCTATCTTCCCTTTTTCTCACTTCCTACCATGTAGTCTTCTCACTAAAGCTATCCTAAGATTCACTTAAGTCACACAAAGAGAGTGTAACAACCCTAAAAATGAATAGGATCAAGACTTAGGTGTTTCAAGAATGCTTACGATTAGACCAAGGTCCACACGTATTGATACGCGTAGAACCAGACCTCAGAACCCTTACTACGACCAAGCCAACTAACTTGGGGAGTTAATTGAGCTTGGAAAGGTTGGAACCAACCATGTGAGGCTCACGAAAATGAAGGTTTAATCGAAAGAGTTTTTACCGGACTCAAAAAAAGAAATTTTAAGTTTTGAGGGTCCAAGGGTATAATGGTCTTTTCCAGGCCAAGGGTAATATTGTAATTACCCTGAGTAATTAATTATTTAATTAATTAAGTTAAAAAATTAATAAATTTCAGGTGGGGCAACCCGAAGTGACCCATTTTCGCAAAATGGGGTCACCCGGGTTCGAACCCCACTAAGAGCAAGATTTAACTTGCTTTTATTTTAATGTGTTAATTTAGTTTTAATAAATAATTAGTAATATCTGATTTAGGAAAAAAAGAAATCAGATTTTTTAATTAATTTTTATTAATTAATAAATTGACTAATTCAAACCACAAAGTCCTACCTACACTAGACTTCTATCTCCCATTTCCCCACACTCTCTTGCACGATTTCTCTCTCTCTTTCTCACACAACTCTCTGGCTGCTATCTCTACTGCGCCGCATAGAGGGTTGCGTGTCGAATCCCACGCCTCTCAAAACTTTTTCTTCATTTTTCCTTTCCTTGTTTTCTAACCGAGAGGGTGTGGGTTCGAATCCCACCCTCTCCATTTCTTGTTTTCTTTTTCTTCACTCTTATTCCCAGCCACCATAGGTTCGAATCCCCCTCACCACACGAATTCTTCTTCTTTAATTAAACCATTTTTTATTTTTTATTTTAAAGGGGTGAGGTCTCGGGTTCGAACCTCAAAGACCTCACCTTATTTTCCTTATTTTTTCTTGGCATTTGAAACATCTTAGTTTAGCAGAGACATATTAACAAAATGCTAGAAATTCAAAGTAATTTTCATTACTCATTTTTATCTCCTTTTTGTTAGTAAATTCATAGGACAATACATAGTTCGTTTGGTACGTACTTTACCACAATTTTTCACAACTTCTTAACCAAAAGGTTTGCTTCTAAATTCAGCCACACTTCATGTCACAGGAACATCACATTTTTACATCAATTAGTGTACATAAAACCACAAACAAACATTAACAAAATTAAGCCCCTAGGCCGAGACTCAACATGCCATACACATTCTTCTTTCCTTAATTTGAACACACACATAGTTGTCCTTTCATGAATTAACGTACATCTAATACATTAACATTCATCACAAATATCACATAATCCTAAGTCAACCAGCATTCATACAAACCTACATTCGTTGGGAGCTAATGACAGGGACATGCAACAGGGGAATCAACCTTAGTTTTTGAACCGAATTTACTGAGTCCATAGATTTTTGGGAAAGGGACCAAGAGTAAGAAGACCCATACCTTGTTTTGTTGTTAAATGTCCAGAATGCTGCCCAATAACTCCTCCACAAATCAGTCCAAACACTCACACTCACACCTCACCCGACTAGCGTAGTATGTTTTGCTTAACGTTACCGAATTGCTTTCTCTTTTGTGTTTTGCTTGTGAATTCTTCAAGCATGAAGAATTTTTGTTTTCTCAGACTTTTGTTCATGTTTGCA
>JAJJBR010001606.1:0-61948 GCA_022817965.1 Solanum lycopersicoides | reverse complement strand
TTAGATGGTTGATGTTTGAACGAATTACGAATGTATTAGAAATGTTTAGTAATTAATGTTTAGAAACAAAAAGTTTCAAATTTTCCGCTAGAATTAACCTATGTAAAGTAAGAATGATGTAAGTAGGCTTGTCTGCGACCTCTGAGAGGTCAACGACGCCGGTCTCGTCTGGGGTCTAGATTCCAGTCGTGACAGAGAGACCGCCCATACACCCTCTCTAGGTGTTTCTAAACGATCCTGAAGATTACTCATAATGAGACACATACACACCTACAATACATCAACATACAAGACATACATAATATGACAATCTACCCTACCAAGGCTATCAAAAGACATACTTAAGTACTCCTAGAAGAGAATGCCCATACACCCTCTTCTAAACGCTACCTAAATAATCCTTAAGACTTCCTACGTTTAGATCATGTCAAACCTATTAAGCAACTTCCCTAACTAGAGTCATTCACAAGACTTCCAAAGATATTCCATGAAGAGATCATCCTTTATGCCCTCTTCACACTTCAACTAAGGAATCCTTCAGTCACTTTAGATTAGGTACTTATTCATTTACATACTTTTATATCATTAAGTCACTACATTGCTTAGTTCATTTAAGAAACATACATCACATCAAGGACATTCAAGTAATGGTCTTGGAGAAGACCTAGGGACTCTTACTAACATCTTCAAAGCCTATTGTGCAATGTCTAGATAGCGTCTCATACCACCACCTAAACTTCATAGAACTTATATAATGCTAATAGGTATCCCATATGATGAGAATAGGCAATAACCAACATAGACAATGGTAGAAAAGCATGGAATCCGTAGTTGTAACCTACTCCGATGGAGGGTGTTCTACTTGACAATGGTAGAACTTATACACATACCATGTAGACACATGGTTAAGGAATATGAAGGGCATGCCTTGTAATCTAGTCTCATACTTTAACTTGAATTACTTTCCTTACCACACACACTCAGTCCTAGCCTTCGTTCTCATAGATTAATTCACATTAAGGTTCATACAACGGGGTCCCATATCAAGTTCATGACCCAATTAAATTTACCCTACAAAAGCAAGGTCCATTAAGGCTATATCACTATGGCGACAACAAGATCATCATGACTTTCTTAAGGATTGATGTGATGCCGTTCCATCCAATCAACCTTAAGTCCATCTTTCATTACATGAAGGATATCATTAGGGCTTTCGACTTCAAGTTTCATAACCTTACCACTTGGTTCAAGGTTTCAAATAAAGGAACCTATTATCATCATTGAAGGTCTCACCTAATATTCATTCATTCAAGACTAAGACTCTTTAGGGTCCTAAGTCAAGATATCACATATTCATATTCATACAATTATCAAGTAAGGGACACAAGTCTACCTAAACAAGACACAACATTACTTCATTTTATTTACTTATAGCATATCATCTTTTAGACACGTAGGAATGACCCTTAACATCATTTATTCAACCTATTCATTACCTTAACATCATAAACATAATCATTATAGACTCATATAGCCAAGTTAGTAACAAGCATATATCAACTCTAAGACTACACACTTAACACATAGTCATATCTTAACATGATTTCCTAATATCACCAATAGACTAACATATACTTTCACATATAGGTAGATATAATCATACATCACCAAATTAACTACACAAATATTCATATAACTTCAAGTAGTGCCGACAAGTCCATGATCGTCAATGTATATAAAATAACACCGACAAGGCCACATCAATTCACATAACACCGCCACCATAAGTAGACGAAACCAATCATAACATAATTGAAATCTAATTAACATAAATAAAAAGTAATTAGGGCAGTGTACCACCTCTTCATCCTAAACACTTCAAGTCAATACCAAATCATCCAATTCAACCTCATAAGGTCCTTACTCATGGCCATGAACACCAATTCAATACATAAACTATAATAATCAATGAAATCTAAACCAATCCAACATAGATTCAACAATATAAGACCAATTAGGCATCAATTGAATACAATTCTTATATCATTAGAAAACCCATAAGAATCTACACATGAATTCATAACCATTAGACCAATATAAAGTAACCCATAAATTAGTCAAAAACTAGGGTTCATCAATTACATGGGTTCATAGATTAATTGAGTTAAAATCACATTAATAACCACAATTAAATCACTAAACAATGATTAAAAACCATTAATGTAAGAACCCATGATAGATCATGAAAAAGGTCAATTCATCTTTTTAAAATTTTAGAAAACATCTTTGAAAGTTGGGCTCCTTGATGAAACGAGTTTCAAGGATCAAAATACATACCACAATGAAGATAATTCCTTAATTTGATGAATAATATCCACTCAATTCGTCACACCAAGATCTTTCTTGACTTTGGACTTCAATGGAGTCTTGGGGAATTTCTAAGGTATTTTGGGGTTTGATTTTGAAGAATGAAATCTTCTAAGTGTTAAAGCCTTATAAACACATCTAAAGTACCCAAAATACCCTTAGGGAACCGCCAATACTATTATTTGGAAGTGGGGTGAATTTAAAATTTCACCCCTAGACTTAACAGTGGACTGCACGTAGGACACAGACCCATCGACGGACCATTTGTCTATAAACTTACAATCCTGTCCTCCCGTCGATTGGTTCAGAGGATGGATGTGGATCCTCATCTTTTTCCAGCCTATGAAACTACCCACGCTACCATTGACGGACGGTCCTTTGACCTATGGACCGTCCTTTGGTCCGTGGTCTAGGACAAGGTCTTGTCCATCGACGGTTGCCCATCGATAGGACGTAGGTACACTTACGGGTCGTGCTGTCCTCCGTCGATGGGTTCAGAGGCCTGGGACTGGTATATTAGCCACCCTTTATAAGTACCTACCCACTCCCATCACCCACGGACCGTCGACCAGGCCACTGGCCGTCGATTAGCTTCCGTAGGTGAGGCTGCCTTGGGCAGTCTTGGCAACCAACATGGGTCCTTCCTCAAGGACCCTTGGTTGGTCCTTGGGGATGTTTGCCGGGACATTTCCAATCCAAACATGACCTTATACAAATTTAGGACCTCTAACATGCGTTTCACCCAAAACGAACATGTAAAACTCGATGAAACAGGCCTAGACACACAAGGTCATTTCAAGGCACATATTTCGAATTCCATGGACGTTCTTGAGTGTTTGACCTCCAAACTTCTCGAAACTTTACACACTACCCATACACATCATATGAACTCATTTAAGACCCATAAAACCACATTACACACACATAAACACATAGGACCCCATATGAGACACTTAGGTGACTTAGTCGTAGAACGTCTTGGTTGACCCTTGACGTTTGACTTCCAATGAACCTAATACTTTAGCTACTGCCTCAATAAAACATGATAGGAATATTTAGGACCTTATAAAACCTAGAAAACAATGTTAGGATATAGTTCACCTATGTTATTTTCGGGACCTTATAGACTTAGCATGCTTTCCAAAGAAATGATAAATGATCTTTTTTCATGCGTGTACTTAAATATTATGTATATATACCATACTTAGTACATGTGGGGTACTAACCCCATTTCTTTGTATTACTACTAATGTAGAGTCTGGCCATTGAAGATTAAGAAGGTCGATTGAAGAAGCATGAAACTCTTTCTCCAAGAGTTGGTAGGTCCTCATGTTCGGGGATGCTATCTTTACATTATTCTAGCTGACGAAGACTTTAGTAGATTTTACGAATACTCGTAATTCCATTTATGTTCTTGGATTCTTTGTATTATGGCCAATATGGCATATTGACAATTTATTGGCTAAGTACAGATTCGTACTCTTTAATGATTTTTATATGAGACAACTTTTAGAATATCGTACGTATGATTTTGTGATTGTTAAGTATGAAGTTTAAGTATAATTTACATGGTATTACAAGTTTTAAATTTTTCCGCAATTTTAACTGACGACATGTTATGATGAATGCTAAGGGCTTGCTTGAGTCCTCTGTGAGGACGCCGATGTCGACCGTATCTGTGGTGTGCTATCCGGCTGTGAAAAACTTGGTATCAGAGCATGAGGTTAATTATCCTTAGGATCAATGTCACATCCCGAGAGCATACCCTATAATATATGCCACTCTCGGAGTGAAATCGGCGTACTTGACCTCTCGGATGTCTCATACAAGCCCTTTCGCATCATTCATCACATATACATATATGAAAACTAGTGCGGAATTAAAAAAATTCACAAAAAATTATAATAGTCTTTAAAAATATCTTTATAAAAATCAAACTAACTAAGTCTCACATCATCAAATCTTAGACTCACGAATACATGGGACAAGGCCCATACAATAAAAATATAATACTACTACGTCTATTACAATACTTCAATAAGAGAAATAAAATACATCTATGTCCTCGAGTCAAATGAGGACATACTTCAACTTGCTTGAACGATCCTCTAAATCAACACTTAGCCTCCAAAAGCACCTTTACCTATGAATCACTTTAGAGATACATAAAATATGGAATTAGTACAAACACATGTACTAAGTATGACATAATGCATAAAAATCATGAAAACAGACATTTAATGGAAATATGCTCTTTTTAATTTAAATATCATAATATAAGAATAAGAACAACATTTAACACCTTAGAAACACAGAAGAAATCACTTAACCAATTTATCACATTTTTAGAAATCCTGACAGTAAACCCATGTCACTTTAGAGTGACTTCATTCACGGTTACAGTGAACTCCTTCACTGTTACAGTGAATTCCTTTAACTTCACATTGAGTCACTTTCTAGAATGTAATTACCCCACTTAAAGCTATCCTAAGACTCACTTAAGGAAGACAATGAGAGACCGCCCATACACCCTCTCTAGGAACACCCAAATGATCCTTAAGACCACCTATAATGACATACACACACATTTACAATACACCAAACACATGAACATATATGATATGACGTGGTTTAATGAGACATCAATCCTAAAAAGATTTAATCTCAATGCTCTGATACAAAGTTTTTAACCACCCAAAGTACACCCTAGTCGTTACCGGCGTCGTCTTCCTCGAAGAGGACTAAGACAATCCTCTTAGCCTTCATCATAGCATATCACATGTCAAATAAATGCGGAAAAATTAAAACTTTTAATTATATAGCATTGAGGTTTACATAGACCTCAAAATAGGAAGCATACATAGGCTTCTCGCATACATAACATATCAACATATAGGAATTTAGTCTAAATCTTTGTCTCATGTCAACCATCTAAACAAATTCAAACAATCCGGGCAAATCCCATACACAAATTCAAAATATCAACGTAGGGCTTACATCAATGTATTCAACAATAAGGAAGAAATGAATGTCTATTAGACAATACAAGTACTACTAAGATAGAGTGTGTGGTAGCATCCTCGAACTAGAGGGCATACAAAAACTTGGAGAGTATTGTCCAAGCCTTGTTGTTTTAGCCTGAATGATACCTTAACTGCCCGAACCTACAATGTTGGGAAAAAGGAAAGAGATATGGGTTAGTACAAAACACATGTACTAAGAATGGTCCCTATGCATAAAAATCGTTAATGCATGAGAAAAGGCACCATTTAGTCAAAAATATGAACAATAACCAAAAAGTCAATATACACATATAAGGAACATCATATTCATATCAACATATAAGTAACTCAAGCAATACTTGTGCAATGCAACATATTCTCATATATATAACATGTTTCACACATCAATTCTAGTCATAGCTTATCAACATAATCATAATCATAATGACAATCATAATCATAAAAGAATACTACTAGAATCATCTTATAGGACCCCACATATTTAATGAGTAAGAGAAGTCTCATACCCTCCCTTAACCTAGTAGAAGCCTTCAACACAACCCTAATAAGAGTTCACATACTTAACTTATTCGTTTACTTTTATGTTAGGGAAGGAAGATCAAAAACAGACATGATACCGTGTGAGCTACATGGAATCCGGTGCTCTAATCCCACACCGAAGAAAGAGGGCTAACACTTTCCTAAGGTGTAACTATTCGTACATAGCTATCTAGGTGGATCCACTAAGAAAGAGTCCTATGTTGGGCACATATTTAAGTTCCAAGGAGATTGCTTCTAGAAACATTGACTATCTAAACATGGAGGTTTCCATGTCATGATACTACACATATATTAGGAATCCGTACGTACTAAACGTGAAGAGACCTATGTGGCAGGACGGACTTACTAAACGTGAGACCTCCAACACATTTACATGTCATTTCGGCTGCTAAGCATTTATTCACTTTAGTAATCATCTTATTACATCGTACAAGTTCGCATTAGTCTTTTCTAGACCATTATGTCGACCTCTTATCATAATAGCTCATAGGTGACCACAAGTGAGAATTATCCTTCCACTTTACTCACAATAGCAAGTGATTAAACCTTTCACTCAACCCTTCATCATGTTCATGAGAAACTACATTCAATAACATAATGATCGTGCTATATCATGCACACATAATTCTTATCCAATACATGTGTCTAGGATTAGGGTTGAGGGAATCATATCATCAAAATCACAACAACACATTAGCTATAGCTTCATTGTCATCTAAGTAATTTTACCTTTCATAATTGAGATCAAAGAAGAATCAACATCATACATCATTTACCTTTATGTACTTCACCCTTCAACACCCAATAATTCATAACAACATATGATATATGGAAATTCATGAAGTATTATCATAACTAAAACAAAAGTAAACAAATGACATGTTTATCACCCTCAACAATTCACATTAATCAACCCATGAATTTAGGGATATGGGGGAGGACATGGGTTAAGGGAAAATTCATAGTAATTCATAAATTAACCATCAATTCATACCTAAACAACATTAATTCATCATAATTCATCACAATTGATTCACTATTTCGTTTTAGAAAGAAGACCCATGCGAGGAGAAAACCCCTTGTTTTGGAGGAATCTAGAAATCATATTTTGAAGGACCTCTTGGGGAAAGGAATCCCTAGAGTTAAAGAAACCATACCTTATGTAATAATCACCACGAAATTAATTACAAACTTGAGGGATTTCGTCTTCTTGTTCAAGCTTCAAAGCTTTTTCAATGAAGGTTGAATAGAGAGAGAAAGTAGAGAGAAGTGAGAGCAATTGGGTTTTAATTTGGGTTTTTTATTTTGAGTAAATGTGAAGAAAAATTGATGGGAAATATATATATAGGCCCCCCATAAAATACCCAAAAGACCCCGCACTTAATTTTACCATTTAATGAAGTCAAACTCCAATTCTATTTTCAGATTTTTCGTCAGGGAACAAGTCCGTGTCGCGGAGCTGTTCCCACAAGATTTCCAAAATTATTTTTTTAGGCAATGGAGTCGGCGACCTGCCCGCGACGCGAGATTCACTTTTTCTCTTGGGTAAACCAAGTCCACGATGCGGACTTGTTCCCTCCAAGAACAAAAACGGGCGCCTCTTGAATTTATGGACCCCTCGGGCGATACTTGGGGGGTCGGATCTGAACGTTTTCACCCTATATACTAGGTTTTACCCATTTAAAGTCATTTTACATGTTTTTGTACTCCATATGACCCTCCGAAATCTTCACCAAACCTAGGGAAGTCAACTAGTTAAATTTTTGCTAGTTTCCGGATGTTGAGGTTTTTCTTTAATGCTATATTCCGAAACTTCTCAAACAAGTTATTTACACTTATTTAAGTCTAATATCATCATTTTTAAACATATAAGGCTGTAGTATTGGTCATGGAATTTACGGTGTGTTACAATATCCCACCCTTAGGAACATTCGTCCACGAATGACACCTTAAACCTTCGATTGGGGAAAATAAATGAAAACAAAAAGACTCAAGACTAGCAGCCAACCATCAATCGATATCATAATGAGTCACAGCTCATTGGAGGAAATCTCAACTCCTTTCAACATATAAACATAGCATCAACAAATAGGAACTTAATCCACAACATACCATAACACTAGCTCAACTTTCATATCACATAAGGAGGTACTACCTTCTCCATTTCAATTAAGAGCTTAATATGAACATTAAAAGTTGACATACTGATTTCTTATAAACACAACATCAACACATGCCCAAAACACTTCTCAGGAAAGAAACATAGCCTAGTACATATTTAAGTGCAAGTTAATCATGAGAGTCATATTTCACAAAAACTCAATTTAGGAATGAATTTCTACAAGAATATGAACATACTAGATAAACTTGATAAGTTCAACATTTTTTTAAATAACACATTTAAGAGGAAAGCTACTAACATTAACTTTTGATAGGAGTAGGGGGAAAGAGATACGGATAGAGGGTCTTCGTGTTGGCCTCGGCCTCCCATGTTGCACCCTCAACAAGATGGTTCCTTTATATAACTTTTTATGAGGCAACCCCCTTATTCAACAATTTCTAAATTTGACGATCCAAGATCTCAACCGGAACCTCTTCATAAGAAAGGTCCTCTTTTACCCCTAAGTCTTCTAGATAGAGAATGGAAACCAGATCACCTATATACTTTTTAAGCATATAGAAACATGAAATACCGGATGAATCATGGCAAACTCATTTGGTAACTTCAAGTCATAGGCAACACTACCGACCCTCTTCAAAATTTCATACAGCCCCACATAACAGGGACTATGTTTCCCCTTCTTCCCAAACCTCATCAACCCTTTCATGGGTGAAATTTTCAAATATACCCAATCTCCTTCTTTGTATTCAAGGTCTCTCTTTATATTGTCGGCATAAGACTGTTGCCGACTAAAAAAAATCTTCAACCTCTCCCTTATGATTCGAACCTTCTTGGTGGCCTCATAAACTAATACGGCACCAAGAAGAGCAAACTGTCCCACTTCAAACCATACATTCGTGGACCGGCACCTTCTACCATAAAGTGGTTCAAAAGGTGCCATACCGATACTTGCATGTTAGCTATTGTTGTAGGAGAATTCAATTAAGGGTAGATGATCATTCCAATTACCCTTGAATTCAATCAGGCAATCCCTTAATATATCCTCTAGAGTTTGATGGTGCGCTCCACTTGTCCATCCGTTTGAGGGTGGAAAGTGGTGCTAAGCTTTACTTGCGTACCAAGTCCACTTTGGAAAGATCTCCAATAGTGTGATGTGATTAGGATCCTCTATCCAAAATGATCGACAATGGGGCCCCATGTAACATCACAATCTCTAAAATATAATTTAACATACTCCTCCGCCGAGTAAGAAACCTTTACATGACGGAAATGGGCTGACTTGGTCAACCTATCCACTATGACCCAAATGGAGTCATGTTGTCGAAGTGTTCGAGACAACCCTACCTAAAAGTCCATGTTGACATCTTCACACTTCCAAGTGGGGATATCAATATCTTGGGTTAGGCCATCCAGGCCATGATGCTCAGCTTTGACTTGTTGGAAATTAGGGCTCCTTGACACAAACTTAGCTACATCTCTTTTCATTCCATTCTACCAATAGATATCACGCAAGTCATAATACATCTTGGTGGTCCACGGATAAATGGAGTATCAGCAGACATGATCCTCATCCATGATTTTCTCCCTTAAACAATCCACATCCGGCACACATAATCTTCCTTGGTACCTAAGCACCCCATCCTCCCCTTGGGAGAAAGATTCATTATATTTGTTATGGACCGACTCTTTCAACTCCATTAGCAGGGGATCAAGATGTTTCTTAGACTTCACATCCACATCTAAAGACGACTCAGAGTTATGACGAATCATAAAAGCACCTTTCGACGATTCTTCTAGTCGAAAACCTAAATGGGCCAACCTATGAACATCCTTGACTGGTTCTTTTTTGCCATCATTAACATGAGCCACACTACCCATAGAAACTCGACTCAAATCATCCTCCAAAACATTAGCTTTTCCGAGATGGTAAAGGACACTCATGTCATAATCCTTTAAAAGCTCTAACAATCTCTTTTGGCGTAGATTCCAGACTTTTTGGGTGAACACATTGGAGAGTTTTCTGATCGGTGAATACATATACATGCACCTCATAAAGATAGTGTCTCAAAATTTTTAATGCATATACCACGGACGCAATCTCAAGGTCATGAGTTGGATAATTCATCTATTGTGGCTTGAGTTGCCTAGAGGCATATGCTATTGATTTTCCATGTTGCATGAGCACACATCCTAGACCCACTGTAGAGTCATCACATTAAATGACAAATCCTTCGATACCCTCCTATAATGTCAATACTGGAGCGGAGGTGAGTCTATCTTTCAATAATTGGAAACTTTTTCCACAAAATTCTGACAATTCGAATTTGGACTTATTTTGGGTTAAGGCTATTAATGGAGATGCGAGAGATGAAAATCCCTCAACAAACCTCCTATAGTAACTGGCCAACCCTACAAAACTTCTGATGTCGGTAGGAATAAAAGTTCTCAGTAAACTTTTGACCACTTCCGTCTTCCTTTGATCAACTTCTACCCCTTCACTAGAGACAGTGTGCAAAAAAAAGGCAACTGACCTCAACCAAAACTCACACTTGCTAAACTTAGAAAAAAGTTTTGTTATCCTCTAGAACTTGTAAACCTATCCTCAAATGTCTCATATGATCATTTTCACTCCTAGAGTGTATCAAAATGTCATCAGTGAAGACAATCACAAACAAATCAAGATAATTTCTTAATACTCGATTCATAAGGTCCATGAATGCCACAGGGGAATTCGTTAGACCAAATGACATCACTAGGAATTCAATGTGACCATATCTTGTTTGGAATGCCATTTTCGGAATATACACCTCACTCACTCTAAGTTGATGATTACCTGACCTCAAGTCAATCTTTGAAAAGTAGCTCGCTCCTTGGAGTTGATCAAATAAGTAAACAATCCTAGGGAGCGGGTACTTATTATTTATAGTGACTTTATTCAATTGACGATAATTGATACACATTCTCAAGGAACCATCCTTTTTCTTCACAAACAATACCGTACCACCCCATGGAGATAGGCTTTGTTTAATAAAACTCATATCTAGCAAATATTTGATTTGATCATTTAGTCTTTAAACTCGGCCGAGGAACATCCGATAAGAAGGTATTGAAATAGGATATGTATCCAGCAATAAGTCTATGCCGAAGTCAATCTCCTGTTTGGGAGGAATTCAGGGAAGATAATTTGGAAAGACCTCCGAAAATTCCCTCACTACGGGTGCCGACTCTATGGGAGGGAATTCGGATTCAAGATCCCGAACTCTCACTCACTATGTAGTAGAGACAACACTTTGTAATAAATTTGGAAGATTTTAGACATGAGATAATCTTACCCCTAGGATTAGAGTTTCCTCCCTTCCACATTCAAATGGTTTAATTTGTGAACTGAAATTTGACTATCATTGTCCTACAATCAATAAAGGCAAAGCAAGCATGCAACTAATCCAAACCCAATATAAAATAAAAATCTAGCATATCAAATTCTATCAAGTCAACTAATGTAAGTCTATCGGGCAAGGAAATTGGACAAGCTCTATAGACTCTATTAACTACCATGGAATCACCCACCGTTGTAGAAACCGAAAAGGTTCGCCTAATATATCGGGTAGTATATCAAACTTCATGGATACAAGAAGGGTCATAAATGACAATATAGTTCCTAGATCCAACAAAGAATACGCATCAAAAGGATTTTTTTGTTAACATACCGGTGACCACGTCCGGTAAGAACACTTGATCACTTCGGGATTGGAGAGCATATAAGCGATTCATTTTAGGAGAATCTGGGTTTGGTGCACTTTCTTGATCTTGAGCATTTTCCCTTCCTTGAGACTTCATCATAGGGAAATCTCTCTTCATGTGACCACTCATGCCACAACCATATCAATTACTCGTGCCACCTAGGAACTAACCATCATGTCTCTTATCACATTTTGCACAAAGAGGCTTTTCAACATAAGATCTTCCACCTTTCCCCTCCTGGGCATGGGAGTAGGAACCTTACTCTTGTTGACCCTCCGAGTATTAGAATAGCCTTGATTGGAAAACCTCTTCTTGATCATTTGTTTGTCTTGAACCTCAAATCTAGTCTTAGAAGAATTCACCTCTTTGGTTGTCACCTTCTTCAACTACCAACAAACTTGCTTAACCTTTTGCTCCTCAATTTGTTCTGCATGAACTATGAGACAAGAGATGTCCATGCTAGGAATAAAAATAGATGACCTACATACATTAACCAAAAGATCGGATATCCCCATGAAAAATTTGATCAACGTAGATTTAGAATCCGCAGCCATAGTAGGAGCGTGCTTTGATAGTTTATTGAACTTGAGACTATACTCCTTCACGCACATACCCCATTAACGAAGGTTGATGAATTCTTGAATTTTCCTCTCCCTTACTTTAAAGGGAAAGAACCTATCAAGCAAAGCCGTTTTGAAAGCTCCCCAAGTAATATGACCTTTTCTAACCGGCCTCTCATCCTTTCATTGCTCATACCACACTTGAGCTACATCTTTGAGTTGGTAGGCGACTAGTTCAGCCTTTTCTTGAGAAGAAACACACATCGCATCAAGAACCTTGAACACTTCATCAATGAAACCTTGTGGGTCTTCCTTCACCTTAGAACCATTGAATGTAGGGGCATTCATCATTGTGAAATCCCTAATCCTTGAAGCGGTAGTGTTATCATTGGGGTTCACTTGCACCCTTGCATCTCTAGCAACTTTGGTAGCCAACACTTGAGTCAAGCTATGATTGTACAACCTTATCTGAACATTAGACATAACCCCTTCTACAATATCTACTTGAGGGTATTGAGGAGCTTGAGGGGGAACCGCCTCACTAAAATTCTCCTCTACAGCCCTTCGAACATTGTTCCTTCTTGTATTCATTGCCTATAAGCACAATAAAAGGATTAGAAGAATGGACTAGATTGAGTTAAGACTCTTAGGCACGACTAAGGAATAACAAGAGAGTAAGAGTTCCTAAGCATCACATAGTCTATTAATCATAAGTGTGGCACGCTTCTCAACTATGAATAAGACCCTACATAGACGTGGTTGAATGAGACATCAATCCTAAGAAGATTTAACCTCATGCTCTATTACAAAGTTTGTATCGACCTAAAGTACACCCTAGTCGTTACCGACGTCTTCTTCCTCAAAGTGGACTAAGAAAACCCTCTTAGCCTTCATCATATCATATCATAGGTCAAAACAATGCGGAAAAATTAAAAGGTTTACTTATATAGTAATGGGGTTTACATAAACCTCTACATAGGAAGCATACAGAGTCTTCTCGCATATACAACATAAGAACATATAGGACTTTAGTCTAAATCTTTGTCTCATATCAACCATATAAATGAAGTCAAACAATCTAGGCAAAGCCCATACACATATTCATAATTGCCACATAGGCCTTTCATCAATGTCTTCAACAATAAGAAAGAAACGAATGTCTATTAGACAGTACAAGTAATACGAAGATAGAGTGTGTGGTAGCATCCTCGAACTAGAAGGCATACAAAAACTTTGAGAGTCTAGTCCAAGCCTTCTTGCTTTAGCCTCAATGATATCTTAACGACCCAAACCTCAAATGTTGGGGAAAAGGGAGGAGATATGGGTTAGTACAAAACACATGTACTAAGTATGGTCCCTATGCATAAAAATTGTTAATGCATGAGGAAAGCCAACATTTAGTCAAAAATATGCACAATGACCAACAATTAAATATACACATATAAGGAATAGCATAATCATATCAACTTATAAGTAACTCCATCAACACTTGCGCAATGCCAAGAATAAAGCCCCATAACCCTATACAAGGCTAAGTATCACATTAAGTAACCTCTTTCATATTTTCGACATATTCTCATATATATAACATGCTTGATACGTCAATACTAGTCATACATTATCAACATAATTATAATCATAATCTTAATCATAATCATAAAAGAACACTACTAGAATCATCCTATAGGACCCTAAATGTGCAATAAGGAAGAGAAATACCATACCCTCCCTTACCCTATGTTGTTTTCTTCAAGACAACCCAAATAAGAGTTCACATACTTAACTTATTCGTTTACTTTTATGTTAGCAAAGAAAGTGCAATAACCGACATGAGACCATGCATGGAATCCACTGTTCTACTCCCACACCAAAAAGAGAGGGTTAACACTTGCATAGGTGTAATAATTTGTACATAGCTATCTAGGTGGATCCACTAAGCTAGAGTCCTTTGTGGGCACATAGTTAAGGGACAAAGAGATTGCTTCTAGAAACCTTGACTTGATAAACGTGGAGGTTTCCATATCATGAGACAACACATATAATTGGAATCCGAACTTAGTAAACGTGATGAAATCCATGTGGTAGGACGGACTTACTAACCGTGAAACCTCCATTGCATTTACATGCCCTTTCGGTGCTAAGCATTTATTCCCTTTAGTAATCATCTTATTACATCGTACAAGTTCATATTAGTCTCTTCTTGACCCTTATGTAGACCTCTTATCATAATTGCTCATAGGTGACCACAAGTGAGAACTATCCTTTCACTTTAGTCACAATAGCAAGTGATTAAGCCTTTCACTCAACCCATCATCATGTTCATGAGAAACTACATTTAATCACATAATGATCATGCTATATCATGCACACATAATTCATAGCCAATACATGTGTCTAGGATTAGGGTTGAGGGAATCATGTCATCAAAATCACAACAACACATTAGCTATAGCATCATTGTCATCTAAGTAATTTCACCTTTCATAATTGAGATCAAAGAAGAATCAAGATTATACCTCATTTCCCTTCATTGGACTTCACCCAACCAACATATGAAATAGGGCAAGTCATAAAATATTATCATAACTAAAATAAAATAAAATAACTGACAAGTTAATCACCCTTAACAATTCACCTTAATCAATCCAAGAATTTAAGGATTTGTGGGAGGACACGGGTCAAGGGAAAAATCATAGTAATTCATCCATTAACCATCAATTCATACCTAAACAACATTAATTAATCATAATTCATCACAATTGATTCATAATTATGTTTCAGAAAGAAGACCCATGTGAGGAGAAAAACCCTTGTTTTGGGGCAATCTAGAAATCATCTTTCTAAGGACCTCTTGGGGAAAGGTGTCACGACACGAAAGCACCCCCTAGAAGCTAGGGAGAAACCTTAGGTCGTGGCAGGGCACACTTGACCCTTTGGGGTGTTGTACAAGCCCTTTAATTATCATTCATTACATAAGAGATGAAAAGTAGTGCGCAATTTAAATCTTTTCACAAATAAATTAAGGAAATCTTTCATAAAAGCTAAGGATTTGATCTCTTCGTCACTATACAACTTAAAAACATGACATAAATATCATAGGGACACGGCCCTTTACATTAAAAGAAATACATAATAAGTCTTTAAATAAAGAACCTAAGAAAAAGAACATGCCCTCGAATATATATGGACATACTTTGTCTTGAGAGAAACTTTTCCAAGCTTTGACTTCTATCCTTCAAACTTGCTTCAAAAAACCTATACTTATAGAGTATAGAAATGTATGGGGCTAGTACAAAAAAATGTACTAAGTATGACATATGCAAAATCATGTAAAAAGGGACATTTAGAAAAAAAACTTTCATGACAAATAATTATAACATTCATGAATTTAGAAACAAATCAACATAAGGAACATCATTTAACACTTAGAGAAGGATTTCCATAATTTTAACCAAAGAAAGCACTCTACAGTAACTTAACCAAAATTACAGTGAACTATGTAAAACATTACAGTGAACTAAAAGACTCTAAAAATGGTGAACTTCCAAGGTATTGCCAATGAGGAAGTGAACTCATTTCCGTAGGAGTTTCCTAACCGATGTTATCCTAAGGTTGTCAAAGATATGACATGAACGAAACGTCTAAACACCTCCTACAATACATACCAAGGAGATCCTTAAGACTACCCACCATGATCTTACTCCCCTTCGGGAGAACAAGCCACCACTCAATCACAAGACATTAGAAGAACACCTAACACAATACCAAAGTCTTCCCTTTCGGAATGCCTAGTTAGTGCAATGAGTAGATGGCGTCCCATACCTCCATCTACCCTGAGTAGTACACTCTTTTAGAAGGTTTGGCACCAAGTCTTCCCATTCGGAAGGTCCTACTTAGTGAAATGGATAGATAGCGTCCAATACCACCACCTACCGTAGGTATCACATTCTTTTAGAAGACTTAGTTCATTCAATTCACATAAGACTCACCAAGACTCCCCCTTCGGAATGCCTACCTAGTGCAATGGATAAATAACGTCCCATTCTACTATCTACCCTAAGTAGCACACTCTTTTAGTAGACTTAGTTCTTTCATTACTTTTTGTGGGGGTTAGCTTAACTGTCATAGACCATGAGAGCTAAACATGGAATTGCGATTACTCAATTTAGATTCATTCATTCAATTAAGTGTGTCTTTGTACATGTGAGCACACCTTGCATATAAGCATCATTTCATTCACATGAACTTCTATACATGATTTACACCTTCATTCATCAAATCACACACTTTACATGCTTCACATAATAATATTCTTCATTTAGGCATAATCTAAGTCAAACATGCAATTCAAGCTTCACACAACACAATGCAAGAATCATCTTCAATATCATTTCATTTCACATATTAGGCCTTCAAATGAACATTCACAATACATACTTAACAAAACCAAATTTATCAAGTAAACGCCGCCACCAAGAAGGTGGACCATACCACTCAAGATCATTTCATAATTAAAGATTAAACAACATAACCAACATACCCTTTAATCCAAGCTTCCATCACCTATATAATTTTATTCAACAATTCATCATAATTTAGCCCTTAATGCAGTAGCTAAAAAACAATATCATCACAAGTAAAGCAAAGCTCAAAGATTACAAAACTAAGCTAATTTAACCCATTTCTTAAGCCAACATTTGACGAAAAGCTTTAACATGATTTCATTAAAGCTTTAATCTTAAAATCATCAACTAACATTAGAAACATCATTATTAAGTCATTTGAAATGTTTTCATGCAAGACCCATATTTACAGTTGAAGAAAGTGGAAACTAGGGTTGAAAACCCTTTTTGAAAAAATCATTAGAAGGGACTACTTGAATGAAAGAGAGTTCAATGATAATACCATACCATAGATAATAAAACCCAAAGATTTAGATGAAGAACTTTTCCACCAATAGCCCTCCTAGCTTTTCTTGACTTCTAGCTTCCAAAAAGACTTGAGATAGAGTTCTAAGGGAGAGGGGTTTTGGGTTTTAGGAAATGAGGTCTAAAATTAGGTATTAGGGTTTAAAACACTTTAATATACCGAATAAACCCTAAATTAAACATCTAAGGGTCATAATAGACTTGGGGTGAATTTTCCAAACACCCCAAGACTTGGCAGAAAATTACAGCTTTTGCATGTCCATCGACGACTCACAAATGACGGATCATTTGTGAACCAATGCCCCGTTAGTTAGGGATATTTGTTTGGGTTAACCCTAAAACCCTTCAGACCTGAAGGTCCAATAGATGGACCAAGTTGACGAGCCATCGATTGGTCAACTGGCCGTCGACTGGTCCCGTTGGTGGACACTGCCAGGCAGTTTGGGTCCTTCTCTTCGGCCCTTCTCTAGGGCCCCTTGTGGGTCCTAGATGGGGTAGTACCCAAATATTAAACCCCTAAACTAAGTCATCTACGTATTAGGAACATATCACACAAAATACAAGCAAAACGAACACATAAAACTCACTCCAACACATCAAGACACATGAACACTATCCAAGGCATATCTTCCGAACGTCATAGACGTTCTTGGTCGTTTGACCTCCAAACTTAACCAAACTTTACACATTGCCTAAGAAAAATAATGTAACTCATATTAACCTAAAATTAACTCAAGAACCCATCATGAATCTCTAGTTCACCTTAGTTCGTTTTAGGGTGTTACATTCTCCTCCACTTGGAATAACATTCGTCCTAGAATGAAACTTAAACTTTAAGACCATCAAGGACTCACTTAGCTTCACATAACACATTAAAATCATTATCAAACCACTCAATATCAAAGCATCAACTAGAAAGGAGCATAATTTCACACTTTCACACACTTCGCAACATAAGCAACTTTTGCCAAACTTCACAATTTCAAAATTCAACATTACCCTTATTTTATGGAGGAACTAACTTCTACAACATTAATAATGCTCCTATACAACACTTTTAAACACATTGAAACTTCAATTCAAGACAACATTTGTTTTCAAAAATGCAAAATCTTACAGTGAACATCACTGTAACACTTCCCAACATGCTAAAAATTTTCAAATTTTAGTTCTTTGAGCAATTCATCATAATGGCATGATCATATGAAGTATAAAACCATATAAAATCATCTCCTAACATAAAAGAAACAATGATAAAGAGTTAAGACTTACTGGGACTATCAAATATGGATTAGTTATCCTTCCTAGCTCTCATCCCATATGAAGGGTTCTTCTTTGGAGCATTAGGATCTAGGGAAGCTTGATTGACATATTTCCCTCTTGCTTTGATTCTATAGAAGTCCCTCATCTCCTGTCCCTTGGTACCACAACTAAAAAAACCATCCATTCTGGCAAGACACTTACCCTAATGTTGCTTTCCACAAGTAGGACACCTAGAACTCTCAAAAGTATGGCCACCACCTTGGGAATTTTGATTTGGAGCCCTATCCTTGTTTCCCACGGAAGAATCTTGATTGTAGAACCTCTTCTTAATCTTTTTGTGACTAGAATCATCCGACCTAGGACTCTTACCCTCTTGCCTTATCTCCCTAATTTTTGACTCCTCAATTTGTTGTGCATAAACCATGAGTCTAGAGATATCCTTTTCATTAAGAAGCATTGTCGTACGACACTCTTTCTCCACCAAGCTAGACACTCCCATCATAAACTTTTTCATCCTAGCCCTAGGTTTGGCTACCATGGTTGGGGCATACTGAGAGAGTTGGGTGAATTTGAGAGAGTACTCTTGCACACTCATTCCCCCTTGACGAAGGTTCATGAATTCAATCATCTTCTTCTCCCTCCACTATAGGGTAAAGAACCTATCTAGGAAAGCCCATTTGAATTCCTCCAAATCAACCGGACCTCTTTCTAAGGGTCTCTCACACCTACATTATTCATACCACACTTGAGCAACATTCTTAAGTTGGTAAGCGGCTAACTCCGCTTTCTCCCTAGGGTTCCCACCCATAGCATCTACCACTTTGAAAATCTCATCTATGAAACCTTGTGGATATTTATCAACCTTAGTGCCATCAAAAGTAGGAGGGTTCATCCTCATGAAATCCCAAATTCTAGAAGAGGGAGTACTAGCATTTGGTTGAGGTCTATCTCCTTGATTAGCTTGGGCAACAAAGTGATTATTGACGACATGACCTTGAGCCATCATGAGTCAAGTTCATTAGGGAACCCCTCAACTCCGCGTTATACATATCACCTTCAACAAAAGGAGCTTGAGTCATAGGAGTCCCTTGTGGCTCTTGAGGCTCTTGGGGTTTCGTAGGCATTTGAGGTTCTTGAAGAGGAACCTTCTCATTCTCTCCCTCTAGGAAACCAATAGGAACTTGGTCAACACGGGGAGGGATCCTCTAATTAGCTACATCTCCCTCCTCCCTTCTAACGGTTGATCTCCTGGTATCCATGCCCTATAAACACAAAGAGAAGAGGTTGAGAAAAGACATCTTATAGAACTCAACTCTAAGGTACGACATTAGAATAGAGAAGAAAGTAAAACTTTTATCATCCTATAGAATTTTGTTCATGGATGTATCGCGACTCACACCAATGACGAAGACTCTACTAGATGTGGCTTCTATGACTTTTAGACCCTAATCTATTTCTCATAACTTTATGCTCTCATACAAAGTCTTTCATGACCCGAAAGCACCCCCTAGAAGCTAGGGAGAACCCGTAGGTCGTGGCAGGGCGCACTCGATCTTTTAGGGTCTTGTACAAGACCTCTAATTATCGTTCATTACACAAGATATTAAAAGTAGTGCGGAATTTAAAACTTTTCAACAATAAATTAAGTAAGGAAATCTTTCATAAAAGCTAAGGATTTGATCTCTTCGTCACAAGCCAACTTGAACACACGACATATCTTAGGGAAACGGCCCTTTACATTAAAATAAATACATAATAAGTCTTTCAATAAAGAAACTAAGAAACCGACCATGCCCTCGAATATATGAGGATATACTTTGTCTTGAGAGAAACTTTCCCAAGCTTTGCCTTCTAGCCTTCAACCATGCTTCCAAAAACCTATACTTATAGAGTATAGAAACGTATGGGGTTAGTACAAAACAATGTACTAAGTATGGCATATGCAAAATCATGTAAAAAGGAGAATTTTAGTAAAATAAGCTTTCATGCCAAATAATTATAACATTCATGAATTTAGAAACAAAACAACATAAGGAACATCATTTAACACTTAGAGAAGGATTTCCATAATTTTAACCAATGAAAGCACTTTACAGTAACTTAACCAAAATTACAGTGAACTATGTAAAACATTACAGTGAACTTAAAGACTCTAAAAATAGTGAACTTCCAAGGTATTGCCAATGAGGAAGTCAAGTCATTTCCATAGGAGTTTTCTAACCATGGTTATCCTAAGGCTCTCCAAGGTATGACATGAACGAAACGTCTAAACACCTCCTTCAATACACACCAAGGAGATCCTTAAGACTACCCACCATGAGCTTACTCCCCTTGGGAGAATAAGTCACCACTCAATCACAAGACATTAGAAGAACACCAGACAAAACACGAAAGGCTTCCCTTTAGGAATGCCTACTTAGTCCAATGAGTAGATGACGTCCTATACCACCACCTACCCTAAATAGTACACTCTTTTAGAATGTTTGGATCCAAGTCTTCCCTTTCGGAAGGTCCTACTTACTATAATGGATAGATAGCGTCCAATACCACCACCTACACTAAGTAGCACGTTCTTTTAGAAGACTTAGTTCATTCAATTCACATAAGACTCACCAAGACTACCCTTTCGGAATGCCTACCAGTGCAATGGATAAATAGCGTCACATTCCACTATCTAACCTAAGTAGCACACTCTTTTAGGATACTTAGTACTTTCATTACTTTTTGTGGGGGTTATCTTAAGCGACATAGACCATGAGATCTAAACATGGAATTCTGATACTTCCCTCATCAGAGAAGGGTCCCCTCACTTTGCCTAGAGTCAGGTCTTACTTTTTAGCTTTTACATGCTTTCCCAATAGCTACACCTATGCGGGTACATAGTTTAAGGGATAAGGAGATTGCTACTAAGTAACTCATTCTCTACTTACGAGGAGTACTAATCTCTAGAGGTACATTGGAATACAACATCTCAACTCATGAAGTGTAACCACCCCTTATATATATCCTCTCGGATCTAGGTATAACTCCCCACGGATTCTCAACATTATAAACTATAGGTTAAGGATAACTACTGAACACCACATCTCAACTCACGAAGGGCATTCGTCCTCCAACCTATCTTAGAAAGCTCTTAGGATGTAGTGGGATTGCTTCTAAACACTTCATCTCAACTCACGAAGAGTTTTCACCCCAAAACTCCCTTTTTTACTCAACTTAGCTTGATTCATTCAATTAAGTGTGTGTGTGTGTACATGTGAGAACACCTTGCATATAAGCATCATTTCATTCACATGAACTTCTATACATGCTTTAGACCTTCATTCATCAAATCACACACTTTACATGCTTCACATAATCATATTCTTTATTTAGGCATAATCTAAGCCAAACATGCAATTCAAGCTTCACACAACACAATGCGAGAATCATATTCAATATCATTTCATTTCACATATTAGGCCTTCAAATCCACATTCACAATACATTCTAAACATAAAAAAATTTATCAAGTAAACACCGCCACCAAGAAGGTGGACCATACCATTCAAGAGAATTTCATAACTAAAGCTTAAACAACATAATGAACTTACCCTTTAATCCAATCTTCCATCACCTATAGAATTTTATTCAATAATTCATCATAATTTTTCCCTTAGGGAAGTATCTAAACATCAATATCATCACAAGTAAAGCAAAGCTCAAAGATTACAAAACTAAGCTCATTTAACCCATTTCTTAAGCGAACATTTGATGAAAAGGTTTAACATGATTTCATTGAAGTTTTAACCTTAAAATCATCAACTAACATTATAAACATCATTATTAGGTCATTTGAAACGTTTTCATGAAAGACCCATGTTTAGAGTTGAAGATAGTAGAAACTAGTGTTGAAAACCATTTTTGAAAAAATCATTAGAAGGGACTCATTGAATGGAAGAGAGTTCAAGAATGGATACCATACTTTATATAAGAGAAAACCCAAAGATTTTGATGAAGCACTTGGCCACCAACAGCCCTCCTAGCTCTTCTTGATTTCTAGCTTCCAAAAAGACTTGAAAGAGATTTCTAAGGGAGAGGGGTTTAGGGTTTTAGGAAACGAGGTCTAAAATTAGGTATTACGGTTTAAAACACTTTAATATACCTAATAAACCCTAAAATAAATGTCCTAGGGTCATAAAAGACTTGGGGTGAATTTACCAAACACCCCAAGACTAGGCAGAAAAGTACAGCTTTTGCAGGTCCATCGACAACTCATAAACGACGGATCGTTTGTGAACCAACGCCCCATTGGTTAGGGCTAGTTGGTTGGGTCTGCATCCCTAATATAGTGCATACCTAAAGGTCAAATCGATTGACCAATTCAACGAGCCGTTGATTGGTCAACTGGCCGTCGACTGGTCCCGTTGGTGGACACTGCCAGGCAGTTTGGGTCCTTCTCTTGGGCCCTTCCCTAGGGACCCTTTTGTGTCCTAGGTGCGGTCGTACCCAAACTTTAAACACCTAAATTGATTCATCTAGGTCTTAGGAAGATCTCAAACAAAATTCAAGCAAAACGAACACGTAAAACTCACTCCAACACATCAAGACACATGAACACTAGCTAAGGCAATCTTCCGAACATCATAGACGTTCTTGGTCGTTTGACCTCCAAAGTTAAGCAAACTTCACACACTGACTAAGAACACTAATATAACTCATTTTAACTTTTTATTAACTCAAGAACCCATAATGAATGTCTAGTTCACCTTAATTCATTTTAGAGTGTTACAAAAGGAATACCATGAGCAAAAGAAACCATACCTTATGGAAGAATCACCACGAAATTGAGTAGAAATTTGAGGGATTTTGTATTGTTCTTCAATCTTCAAAGTGTCTTCCATGGAGGTTTAATAGGGAGAGAAAGTTGAGAGAAGTGAGAGCAATTGGGTTTTGATTTGGGATTTTGTTTTGAGTGAGTAAATGTGAGGAAAAACTGAGTGGTAGTCAGTATATAGGCTCCCCCATGAAATACCCAAAAGACCCCTCACTTAATTTTACCCTTTACTGAAGTCAAACAAGAATTCTATTTTCAGACTTTTCGTCGCGGAACAAGTCCGCATCACGGAGCTGTTCCCCAAAGATTTACAAAATTATTTTTTGAGACAGTGGAGTGTGAGACATGCCCACAATGCGAGCTTCACTTTTGCTCTTGGGTGAACCAAGTCCGCAATGCGAGCTTCACTTTTCACCAAACAATACACTTTACAGTGAAGTAACCCAATTTACAGTGAACTAGTTATGACATTACAGTGAATGGCATAGTCCAAGTCATGTAAACCCTTTTCCTTTGAAGTTTCCCTAACCAAATTATCCGAAGACTCCCTAAGGTAAGACAAGAAGGGACCGCCCATACACCTCCTTCAAGTCCACACACTTGGTTAAACATGTGAAAAACGTTCATTCATACGGACTTCATGTAAGTAATCTTCTCCAATAGGACTTTTAGGTCACACTAAGTGCAATGTGAGAGTAGCATCTCATACTACTACTCCCACTTAGTGCTCCTAGTGGATTCCGTTGGATTGAGCACTTCACAATGACTTAACCAAAATTACAGTGAACCTTGCAAAATATTACAGTGACCTAAAAGACTCCCAACATAGTGAACTCCCAAGGTATTGCCAAGGAGAAAGTGAACTCATTTCCGTAGAAGTTTCCTAACCTAGGTTATCTAAGGCTCTCCAAGGTATGACCTGAATAAAACTTCTAAACACCTCCTTCAATATACACCAAGGAGATCCTTAAGACTACCCACCATGAGCTTACTCCACTCGGGAGAACAAGTCACCACTCAATCACAAGACATTAGAAGAACATCCAACAAAACACCAAAGACTTCCCTTTCTGAATTCCTACTTAGTCTAATGAGTAGATGGCGTCCCATACCACCACCTACCCTAAGTAGTACACTCTTTTAGAATGTTTGGCACCAATAATTCCCTTTCGGAAGGTCCTACATAGTTCAATGGATCGATAGAGTCTCATACTACCACCTACCCTAAGTAGCACATTCTTGTAGATGACTTAGTTCATTCAATTCTTTTGTGGGGGGTTAAATTAATCGACATAGACCATGAGATCTAGACATGGAATCCCGATATTAACCTCTATCGGATGAGGGATCCTCACTTGCCTAGAGTAAGGTCATACTTTTTAACTTTTACATGGCTTTCCCAATAGCTAAACCTATGCGGTAACATAGTTAAGGTATAAGGAGATTGCTATTAAGTAATTCATTATCTACTAACGAGGAGTACTAAACTCAAGAGGTATATTGGAATAGAACATCTCAACTCACGAAGTGTAACCACCCATTCTTCATATCCTCTCGGTGATAGACATAACTCCCCACGGATTGTCAACATTATAAACTATAGGTTAAGGGTAACTAGTGAACACCACATCTCAACTCACTAAGGGTATTCATCCTCCTACCTATCTTAGAAATCTCTTAGGATGTAGTGAGGTTTCTACTAAATACTTCATTTCAACTAACGAAGAGTGTTCACCATAAACTCCCCTTTTTACTCAACTTAGCTTCATACATTCATTTTAGTGTGTGTATGTACATGTGAGCATATCCTGCATATAAGCATCATTTCATTCACATTACTTTTATACATGCTTTAGACCTTCATTAATCAAATCATTACTCTGTACATGCTTCACATAATCATATACTCTATTTAGGCACAATCTAAGTCAAACATGCAATTCAAGCTTCACAAAACACAATACCAGACCCATTTCAAATATCACTTTATTTCACATATTAGACCTTCAAAATAACACTCACAATACATACTAAGTAATATCATGTTCATCAAGTAAACACCGCCACCAAGAAGGTTGACCATACCACTAAAGAGCAATTTATAGTAAGAATTATACAATGTAAGCAACTCACCAATGAACCAAGCCATCACCACCTATAACTAATTTCTCTATATTTCAACATTATAAGGCCCTTAGGGCAGTAGCTAAATCATTATATCAAGACAATAAAACCAAAGTTCATTATCTACACAAACATGTTCACTTAACCATTTCTTAAGCTAAAAGTTTGAAATATGCATAAACATGAGTTCATTAGGTTTTTGAAATTAAATCATCAATTAATGCTAGAATAAACACATTTTAATCATTAAAATACTTTTACAAGAAGACCTATGCTTAAAATAAAAGGTAGAAGAAAGTAAAGTTTGAACACCCTTTTTGCAATCTTTTAGAAAGGACTCCTTGAATGGAAGAGTTCCTCCTAAATTGCAAGCTGCTGCAAATGAGCAAGTTCCGGTCAATCGTTTGGCCATGAAGGATGGTGAGGTGAGGGAAGTCGTGTTCCAAATGGCCGAAGCCATCATAACTCAAGCTCAAGCCATTACGGCACAAGCTAATAGAGAGGTTGTTCCTCGAGACAATCCATATGCTAGTACTATGGCTAGACGTCCGAGGGATTTAACAAGGATGAATCCTTCTATTTTACTTGGATCAAAAGTTGATGAAGACTCCCAAGATTTCCTTGATAAGGTCTATAAGATCTTGTTTGCTATGGGGTGAGTACTACATAAAAAGTTGACCTTGCTGCCTATAAACTCAAGGATGTGGCTCAAACATGGTACAATGAGTGGAAGGATAGTAGGGCTTTAGGAGGTGGTCCCGTGACTTGGGAGATCATCTAAAAGGACATTCATAACAGATTCTTCCCAAGGGATCAAAGAGAAACTAAGGTAGACGAGTTTATCAACCTTCTTCAAGCAGGTATGAATGTTAAGGAATACTCATTAAAGTTAATTAAGCTGTCCAAAATATGCTTCTTCTTTGGTTTCTAATGATAGGGATGAAATGAGTTGTTATGTAACGGGAGTGTACGAAGAGCTTGAAAAAGAATGTCGTGCAGCCATTCTTCATGACAATATGGATACTTATAGGTTTATGGTTCATGCTCAACAGGTTTAGAAGAGTCGTTTAAGGAAGTTGAATAGGGAAGCGAAGAAGGCAAAGTGTTTTGAAAATGGTTCTTCTATGTAGGCTTGATGTTCAAGACAAGCCAAAGTTCAAGAAGAGGTTTTCAAACTATGTCCCTTCAAATTTCTCCAAGAATCGCAATAATAGAGGTTCTAATCCTAACACTCAAAAGGGAAGAAATGTTGATCCACCAAGAGAAAGACCAACTCGTGGTAAGTGTTGTAAGAAACATGTGGGTGAATGCCTTGTTGGAACTAATAGTTTCTATGGTTATGGCAAAGTTGGCCATATGGTGAAAGATTGTCCTAATGTGATAAGTCAAGGTAAGTGGAATAGCCAAACTCAACCAAGCGGTCCTAGTTCTGAAGATCCAAAAAGGAAACGTTTCTATGCACTCAAGGCTAGGGGTGAACAAGAAATCTCTCCCGATGTTGTGACGGGTATCTTAAAAGTTTTATCTATCAATGTTTATGGTTTGCTTGATCCCGGTGCTACCATTTCTTTTGTTACACCTTTGGTAGCTAGGAAGTTTGATGTACTTCCCGATGTTTTGATTTAAACCTTTTCGGTTTGTACCCCAATGGGTGACTTTTGCAGAAAGAGTCTATAGGAAATGTCCTGTAATGCTGTCCAATAAAATTACTCTTGTTAATTTGGCAGAACTTTACAAGTTTGATTTGATATCATCTTGGGTATGGATTGGATTCATAATTGCTTTGCTTCCATAGATTGTATAACAAGGGTAGTGAAGTTCTAATTCCCAAATGAACCCATTTTATAGTGGAAGGGGGAAAATTCTATGCCGAGGGGTCAAATCAGTTCTTATTTGAAGGCTTGTAAGATGATAGCCAAGGGTTGTCTATGTAGTGTAGTGAGGGTTAAGGACCTAGAATGTGAAACTCCTTCTATTGAGTCAGTCCCCGTAGTAAGGTAATATCCATAGGTTTTTCCTAATGACCTTCCAAGGATTCCTACCGAACGGGAAATTGATTTTGGCATTGATTTGTTATCCGATACGAATCCCATTTCAATTCCTCCATATAGGATGGATCCGGTTGAATTTAAAGAGTTGAAGCTCCAACTCAAAGATTTACTAGACAAGTTTTATGTTCGGCATAGTATTTCTCTATGGGGTGCTCCGGTCTTGTTTGTTAAGGCGAAGGATGGGTCCCTTAGAATGTGCATTCATTATCACCAACTCAATAAGGTAACCATAAAGAACAAGTATCTTCTCCCTCGAATTTATGATCTATTTCATCAACTCCAAGGTTCTACATACTTTACGAAGATTGACTTAAGGTCGGGATATCACCAACATAGGGTGATAGGTGAAGATGTTCCCAATACATCTTTCCAAACTATATATGGTCACTATGAATTTCTAGTTATGTTTGTTGGGTTAACAAATGCCCCGGAGGCGTTTATGGACCTAATGAATAGAGTTTTCCGAGATTACCTTGACTCATTTCTGATTGTGTTTATTGATGATATTTTGATATACTCCAAGAATGAAAATGAGCATGCGAGTCACTTGAGGTCAGTTGCTTTTCTTATGCCAAATTTAGTAAGTGTGAATTTTTGTTGAGGTCAGTTTCTTTTCTTGGCCATATTATCTTTGGTGAGGGTGTAGAGGTTGACCCGAAGAAGACATAAGAAGTATTTTGGGTCGAGCAGTGTATTATAGAAGGTTTGTTGATGGATTTTCATCCATTTCTTCTCCTTTTACAGCTTTGACCCAAAAAATAGTGAAGTTTGGTTTGTCAGAAGCTTCTGAAAGAGGTTTTCAAGAGTTGAAAGATAAGCATACCTCCGCTCTTGTGTTGACCTTACCCGAGGGTAAATAAGTCTTTGTAGTGTATTGTGATGCTTCCCGAGTGGTCTTGGGATGTGTCCTTATTAAACATGGCAAGGTGATTGCTTATGCTTTTAGGAAACTCAAAATTCATGAGAAGAATTATCCAACTCATGATCATGAGTTAGATGCTGTAGTTTTTGCCTTGAAAATATGGAGATATTATTTGTATGTGTGCATGTTGATGTGTTTACTGACAATAAAAGTGTTCAATATGTGTTTATACAAAAGGAGTTAATTCTCCGACACAAAAGATTGTTAGAATTTTTGAAGGATTACGACATGATTGTCCTTTACCACCCTGGCAAGGCCAATGTGGTTGCGGATGCTTCTATTTGTATTACTATGGGTAGTGTGTCTCATGTAGAAGAATAGAAGAAATGACTTGTGAAAGATGTTCATAGGTGGGCTCGTTTAGGTGGGCGGTTAGAAGATTCTCCAAATGGTGGATTTATGGTCTATCATAACTCTGACTCGTCATTAGTGGATGAGGTGAAGTCTAAACAACACCTTGATCCTCTATTGATGGAGTTGAAGGAATCGGTACTTAGTAAGATGAATGAGTCATTCTCCCAAGGGGGTAGCAAGAGAGATTATGTGTACTGGATGTTGATGATTTGAGAAATTGAATTCTAGAAGAAGCCCAAGGCTCCCGCTATTCTATACATCCGGGTGCCACCAAAATGTATAGTTACCTTAGAGAGGTCTATTAGTGGGATGGTTTGAAAATGGACATAGCATAATTTGTTGCTAAGTGTCAAAACTACCAACAAGTTAAATCCGAGCATCTAAAATCGGGTGGTTTAACCCAAATCATGGATGTACCTACTTGGAAGTGGGAAGCCATCAATATGGACTTTGTTGTTGGGTTGCCTCGAACCCCGAGGCAAAATGATTCAATATAGATTATTGTGGATAGGTTGACCAAATCTGCCCATTTTATTCCCATTAAGTCTGCATATACTGCAAAAGATTATGCAAGAATCTACATTTATGAGATTGTGAGTCTTCATGGGATTTGTTTGTCCATCATTTCGGATAGAGGTGCCTAATTCACTTCTCATTTCTTGAAAGCTTTTCAAAAGGGTTTAGGTACTAAAGTGAAACATAGCACCGCTTTTCATCCTCATACTGATGGCCAAGAGGAACGTACAATTCAGACATTTGAACATATGTTAAGAGCCTGTGTTATTGATTTCAAAGGAAGTTGGGATGATCATCTACCTTTGATTGAGTTATCCTACAACAATAGTTATCATTCTCGAATCTCCATGGCACCTTTTGAAGCTCCTTATGGTTGAAGATGTAGGTCTCCAGTTAGTTGGTTTGAAGTTGATGAGTCCTCACTTCTCGGTCGCGAGATTTATCTATGTGGCTTTACAGATAGTTTGAATCGTATGAGATAGATTGAAGACAACCTATAGTCGGCAAAAATCTTATGCCGGCAATAGGAGAAGAGAACTTGAATTTGAAATAGGTGATCATGTATATTTGAAGATTTCACCTATGAAAGGGGTGATGAGGTTTGGTATAAAGGGGAAGTTTGCCTATGTGTTGAAACTACCTAGTGAACTAGCTTTAGTTCATCGAGTGTTTCATGTTTCAACGCTCAAGAAATTCATGGGCGGCCAGGTATCCGTTATGCCTATTAAAGGTATTGACATCCTTTGGAAGGGAGCAACGTCGTGACGACTCAGTTTAAAAAAAGAAGAATTATTTTAAAAGAATTTTAAAAAATGGGTAAAAGGGGATTAAAGGGAAAAGGGAGTCGCCACCTAATTTTGGGAAAACTAGGAGACCAATTAATAAATTAATTTAAAAGATAGTCTACGAAACCAAATTGATTCTAGGTAAGGGGTTCAAATTATTCCGAAGGGAAGGGATTAGGCATCCTTCGGAATCCACAAATGTGGTTCCCGACTGAGTTTATTTTTTTCAAATTGAGGAGGAAAAATAAAATAATGTACAAATACAATAACATGCAATATACACAATAAAAAATAAAATAATAATATCGGCCTAAGGTTCGCCTAACATCGATATATACAAAATATTGAATTGAAAATATAATTCGAACTACTTTCAAATAGCTTCAAGGAAGCAAGTCCTTGGTACCTCTAAACACACTTAGTAAAAGTGTTAGTAATAAATAAATATGAATAAAATTAAATATATGAAATAATAACATAAAAATAAAAATCCGTCTTATTAACATTGGAGGCCTTGGAAATCGACGATAATTTCTTCATCGGCCAATTTCAACATATAAAATATATAAACTTAAATTAAAATTCTGTCTTTTTAAAATGGGGAGGCCTCCAAAACCGACGGAAATGATTTTTCATTGGCCAATTTCAACATATAAAATATATAAACTTAAATTAAAATTCCGTCTTTTTAAAATGTGGAGGCCTCCAAAACCGACGAAAAGGTTTTTTCATTGGCCAATTTCAACAAAAAAATGTGAAAATCATAAACATAAAGTAATAACCTAAGACAATATGAACAGTAAAACAAACATTTGTAAAACCCAATAACACGATTAATGGTAAGATAAAAATTGACAGAGAAATAACAATAATAATTATAATAATAATATTAATAATCATAATAATAATAAATTATTTACAAACAAATACTACCAGCCAACTTTTCAAACAAGATGTATGTAATAATTACCGATCATTAAATAATATATTTAAATAATTCACTATTCTCATAAGAAGGTAGAAACAACGATTAAAAAAAAAATAAACAAAGGACTTTAATAACTGGAGCAAACAATACGGAAATGGAACAAAGACACAATTCATTTAACATATGAGAGTGGCTGAAAATATTAAAATAAAAATAAAATAAAATGAGACAACCATGAAAACTATCACAAGAATCACTGAAACACCAATTTTTAGCAAACAAAAAAGTATAAACAATATTGTTAAAAGAAAAGATGTAAAACAAAGTAACCAATAACAAATGAATTGTAGACAAAGATTATGGACAAATCACAGGAAAACTAGAAAAAAAAAATTAACCATTAAAAATCAAAAAATTCTCAACAAGATGTAATAAAAATAAACAGAGTAACATAAGAAAGTGGAGTGATACAACAAAGCATAACACAACAATGAAAAATCAATTTAACACCGAAACTAGTCAAAATTACTATGAATAATAACACACAAAAAATGAGAATAAAAAGAGTTGAAACAAACTACATTCTATCACCACGAAACAAACACCAGTTACGAGAGTTCGACTCCAAATTAATTCCGCAATATCAATGACTAGACAACATGAAGAAGAAAATAATAATGACCGGATTTTTAACCCCTCCGGAAAGATCTAAAAAAGAGAAACGAAGTGAAAAATGTTACCGGAGATGGAGCCACACCGATGGTTGTTGTTGCTATTGGTGGATACGGTTGAAGCTGTGAGCTTAGCCGGAGTTATTTGGTGGAGATGTTTGATTGAAGCTGCTGGTCGCAAAAGAATTGGTCTGTTTCCTCGAGCTTCGAGCTCACTGGTGTGCTGAATTTCTAACGGCTTGGAGTTGATTTTGGGTAGTTTTTCGGGAGTTGGCTCACGAGCTTGGATCTTAGATCTCTCTGGTGTTCTGCAAAACAAGAAAAAAAATCATAAAGGGAAAAAGGGGATGGGAGTGTCGGAACAGTGAGGGAAAAACAAAGAACAACAATAATTATTTTTCGATTTGGAGTTGTTGAGGTTGAAGAATGATTTTGAGGTGGAGAAGAATGGTCGTTTGGGTCTGTTTCCTGGTTGATTTGATGGTGTATTGGTGGTTGGTATGGCACTGAGGTTGAAGCTCGTGAGTTGTTGTTGTGAGGGGTTTTGAGATTGCCGGATTTCGGGGTCTTGTTCACTGTTGGAGAAGGCGGAAATGGAGGAAAGAAGAGGGAAAGTTGTTGTGGTGGCTTCAGCCTTGGGCGGGTGGAAATGAGGATGNTTTTTCCTTTTTGTTGGAGTATTTTCTTCCCATTTCATTGACCTGTAAGGGTATTTTTACCTTTCTTTATTTCTTCCCTTTTTTTTTTTCTTTCTTTTTTTTCTCTAGAGTCTTTGCTTCCTTGCATTTGGGAGACTCAATACTTTGCTTTTGGAAATTTCAAACATGGATCTCCTCTTATAATTTGCACATTCTTGGTGCACTCAAGAAGGTTGGGCCAAGAGAGGATAGTGCTTGTAAGCACTCAAAAGGGTAGTGGTTAAGATGTGGTTGTCCAAAGAAAGGTTTCAGGCTCAAAATGGGAAAACTAGGGATTAATGTAATTTGGTAGGCTTTGAAAGGCACAATCGGGTCAAAAAAGGCCTACAATCCTTTCTCAAACCAAACATTACTCAGGATTTTGCCTCGAAAAACATTCAGGTCAAGTTCTAGATCAACAGTGTAACACAATTGAACTTTGATCAAAATCTCACCACACAATGCACATGAAACATAAGGTTAGTTTTATTCTTATCTTGATTGCATGCAAGAGAATTTTCAAGCATCACAAAAGTACAGATAAGAGATACCACGAGAATCTATAGCTTACCGCAAAGTCAGTCTTCTCCATCATATCGAATATATTTACATGCTCTTAACTACATAGGTCCCGACCGAGCTGAAGACATGACTCTTACAGTATGTACAAGTAATTTTATTTTTTGAAAGAATGATCATCGAACCCGAGAAGGGTTGCCTACGTATCTCATTAAGATGAGAATCAAGTGTGCGTAGTTCATGTAGATATAACTTTGAAAATATTAACAAACTATTTTTTTTTATTTTTTTTTTACTTTTGGAAAAGATAATACCGAACCTAAGAAGGGTTGCCTACGTATCTCATTAAAATGAGAATCAGGTACGCATAGTTCGTTCAGATATGTCTAGGAAAATATGCACAAACTATTTTTTTTTTTGGAGAAGATAATACCGAACCCAAGAAGGATTGCCTACGTATCTCATTAAAATGAGAATCAGGTACGCGTAGTTCGTCCAATATGACTTGGAAAATATGCACAAACTATTTTTTTTATTTTTTTAAATTTTGGAGAAGATAATACCGAACCCAAGAAGGGTTTTCTACATATCTCATTAAAATGAGAATCAGGTACGCGTAGTTCGTCCAGATAAGGCATATAATAATTTAAAGATTTAGACAACTCAAAGAAATTCCTAGGTCTAGCACCACTAAAATTTGTAGTCATGAAGTTAATTTTTTTTTCCGTACCAATATGTTTTATAGCCTCTTAATCGTCAATATTTATACTGTCTGTTGAATGTAACCTACGAATTTCTACAGTAATGATTTGTTGTACTCTTTTTGGATGTTTTCTTGGACCTTTGTCTCTTCCCGAGATCCAGACATTGTTATGACCATCCCCGACTGATGTCGGGGACGGTATTCCTACAAAAATGTGAGAAATATGTGAGAGCAGGAACATCATGCAAAATAATAATAAAATAAATGGATGCGACCTCATAGTCAAATACTCCCCTGATTTATCGTTTTGACTTACTATTAATGTCTTGTGAAATACAAGGACTCAAATTTCGCTAATCCTCTTGTCTCTTGCGACTCGGACAAATAATGATTTCTGAATTCGAACATAAATCAATTTTTCGCTCAGAAGAAGAAAAAGTCAAAATGTAAGAGTGTTAGTTCCTGTACATAATGGATAATGCAAAATATCACACAAATAATGAATTAAACACAGAAATACTGTTTTAATTAAAGACAAACTGAAATATATCACATTGCATACAAACAATTATTGCGCGTCCTATACAAATATGTGACCCTTTTATGCCTAGGGTAGGCCTATCGATTTGAAGGATGTATTACGCCCTTTGACAACTTTCCATTGTCCTCCAAAACACTTAGTACAATTTTATGAATAAATGAAATAGAATTATGAAGTTAGGGGAAAAAGAAAGAAGGAAAAAAATACAAATATTCAATCCCACGTAGGGGTACCATCCTATTCTAAGCCTTTGCGGAAGGGTCTTCCTCTTGAAATTCTTGTCATCTCCGATTGCCAACACTTTGGATGGAATGATAGTTTATGAAAACCCGAGTTTGACAAAAGTAAACTATTAAAATAACCTTCTAATTCAGATGGACAGTGGTTTGTCAAACGACGTATACATCCTTCAAATCACACACAATTATGATCGTCCTTTTAGGCTAAAGGCCATTATGGACTCAAGGTGGTCTTTCTAATGGACTCAACACGCCTTGGGTGTTGGGTCATCTTAGGCTGATGCTTAGATTTGGATTCGGTTTTGCTCTATCCTAGATTGACTAGAATTGGTTTAGAAGTGACGGTTACCCGAGTCGGACAGACAACGAGGTGAAGCTAATAAACGACGTTGGATGACTGCAAACCAACTATTCGTTTATAACTTCCAAAGATTAGACTTGTGTGTTTTTCTGAAGGAAGTCGTGGTAAGCCACGTAACTTTCTTTGTCCTAATGCAAAATATTTGCCATTTGGCGGAAATTATGCCATGAAATGCAATGAATATATACACACAATAAAATAAATAATGATTAAATACAATATACAAATAATCAACGAAATATAAAATACAAGGTATAACGTAATAATAAAACAAAAACTTCCTCAATTTAAAAAAAATAAATTCATAGTGGTTAGAACCTCTATAGTCCCCAGCGGAGTCGCCATTCTATTGACATCCTTTGGAAGGGAGCAACGTCGTGACGACTCAGTTTAAAAAAAGAAGAATTATTTTAAAGGGAAAAGGGAGTCGCCACCTAATTTTGGGAAAACTAGAAAACCAATTAATAAATTAATTTAAAAGATAGTCTACGAAACCAAATTGATTCTAGGTAAGGGGTTCAAATTATTCCGAAGGGAAGGGATTAGGCATCCTTCGGAATCCACAAATGTGGTTCCCGACTGAGTTCATTTTTTTCAAATTGAGGAGGAAAAATAAAATAATGTACAAATACAATAACATGCAATATACACAATAAAAAATAAAATAATAATATCGGCCTAAGGTTTGCCTAACATCGATATATACAAAATATTGAATTGAAAATATAATTCGAACTCCTTTCAAATAGCTTCAAGGAAGCAAGTCTTGGGTACCTGTAAACACACTTAGTAAAAGTGTTAGTAATAAATAAATATGAATAAAATTAAATATATGAAATAATAACTTAAAAATAAAAATCCGTCTTATTAACATTGGAGACCTTGGAAATCGACGGTAAGTTCTTCATCGGCCAATTTCAACATATAAAATATATAAACTTAAATTAAAATTCCGTCTTTTTAAAATGGGGAGGCCTCCAAAACCGACGGAAAGGTTTTTTCATTGGCCAATTTCAACATATAAAATATATAAACTTAAATTAAAATTCCGTCTTTTTAAAATGGGGAGGCCTCCAAAACCGACGAAAAGTTTTTTTCATTGGCCAATTTCAACAAAAAATGTGAAAATCATAAACATAAAGTAATAACCTAAGACAATATGAACAGTAAAACAAACATTTGTAAAACCCAATAACACGATTAATGGCAAGATAAAAATTGACAGAGAAATAACAATAATAATTATAATAATAATATTAATAATCGTAATAATAATAAATTATTTACAAACAAATACTACCTGCAAACTTTTCAAACAAGATCTATGTAATAATTACCGATCATTAAATAATATATTTAAATAATTCACTATTCTCATAAGAAGGTAGAAACAACGATTAAAAAAAATTAAACAAAGGACTTTAATAACTGGAGCAAACAATACGGAAATGGAATAAAGACACAATTAATTTAACATATGAGAGTGGCTGAAAATATTAAAATAAAAATAAAATAAAATGAGACAACCATGAAAACTATCACAAGAATCACTCAAACACCAATTTTTAGCAAACAAAAATGTATAAACAATATTGTTAAAAGAAAAGATGTAAAACAAAGTAACCAATAACAAATGAATTGTAGACAAAGATTATGGACAAATCACAGGAAAACTAGAGAAAAGAAATTAACCATTAAAAATCAAAAAATTCTCAACAAGATGTAATAAAAATAAACAGAGTAACATAAGAAAATGGAGTGATATAACAAAGCATAACACAACAATGAAAAATCAATTTAACATCGAAACTAGTCAAAATTACTATGAATAATAACACACAAAAAATGAGAATAAAAAGAGTTGAAACAAACTACATTCTATCACCACGAAACAAACACCAGTTACGAGAGTTCGACTCCAAATTAATTCCGCAATATCAATGACTAGACAACATGAAGAAGAAAATAATAATGACCGGAGTTTGAATCCCTCCGGCCAGATCTAAAAAGAGAAACGAAGTGAAAAATGTTACCGGAGATGGAGCCACACCGATGGTTGTTGTTTCTATTGGTGGAAACGGTCGAATCTGTGAGCTTAGCCGGAGTTATTTGGTGGAGATGTTGGATTGAAGCTGCTGGTCGCAAAAGAATTGGTCTGTTTCCTCGAGCTTCGAGCTCACTGGTGTGCTGAATTTCTAATGGCTTGGAGTTGATTTTGGGTTGTTTTTCTGGAGTTGGCTCACGATCTTGGAGCTTAGAGCTCTCTGGTGTTCTGCAAAACAAGAAAAAAAAACATAAAGGGAAAAAGGGGATGGGACTGTCAGAACAGTGAGGGAAAAACAAAGAACAACAATAATTATTTTTTGATTTGGAGTTGTTGAGGTTGAAGAATGATTTTGAGGTGGAGAAGAATGGTCGTTTGGGTCTGTTTTCTGGTTGATTTGATGGTGTATTGGTGGTTGGTATGGCAGTGAGGTTGAAGCTCGTGAGTTGTTGTTGTGAGGGGTTTTGAGATTGCCGGATTCCGGGGTCTTGTTCACTGTTGGAGAAGGCGGAAAAGGAGGAAAAGAAGAGCGAAAGTGGTGGTGGTGGCTTCAGCCTTGGGCGGCTGGAAATGAGAGATGGAAGAAAAGTCCTAAACCTAAAGAATATTATCCACCACCATTTTTTGACCTAGTTAATAACTTAAATAATTAAAACACAAAATGGACTTAAATGATGGGCTTAGCATTGTGGCCCAAAATTATATGAATAGAATTTCTAAATTCTTTTTCGCATTTGAATAAATTTTAGACTGTGCTAAATTCCACATAAATATTAACAAACAAATAAAATGAATTAAAAAAAATAATAATGAATGTGACTAATGACTTGTAAAGATGTAATTTTAAAATTAAATAATAAGAAATTCTAAATTCTAATAAATAAGGATAGTTATCGATAAATTTATTCAAAATTATAAAAAAAATATTTTTGAAATATTAAATAAATAAACTTAAAAATTACGATTTTATAAAAAATGTTAGGCCAAAATTGGGTATCAACAAAAGGTTTAGGGGTGGATGAGAACCTCTCCTATGAATATATTCCGATTGAGATCCTAGATCGCCAAGTCAAGAAGTTGATAAACAAGGAGGTTGCCTCTGTAAAAGTTCTATGGAGGAACCATCTGGCTGAGGGTGAAACATGGGAGGCTGAAGCTGACAAGAAGTCCCGCTACCCTCATCTTTTTTCTCATTGAGGATATATATTCCTCATAATAAATAAATATAATGAATAAATATGAAATTGACTTGCTTCTTAAATAGGTGCATGTTTTGGTAAAAGTTGTACCAACTAGAGTTTTAAGAAAATGCTTTCATACTATATTCTTGCACTTTTATGAAATATGTATGCATGATGTCTTCTTGAGTGTTTTCTACATTGTTGTTGGCTTGAGAATAATTATAGCATGGTAACTCCTTGATTCAATTTGAGCTGATGATAAGGTTGAGAAGGAAATTCCTCACTATGTGTTATGAAATATTGAGTTCTTATATGTTTGTGCATCATGAATTGAGTGCTATGTGTAATGTTATGGTATGTGTTGAATGGAGTTTTAAAGTACTCCTATGAGTTTTGACTAATTATGATTTTATGTTGTTGATTCGTTTGGCTACTAGTATTGAGTTTATTCTTACCCTCCAACATATTTTATTGTCATTCGGGGATGAATGTTACTAAGGGGGGGATAATGTAACACTCTGGAAATGTCATGACTTAGACTAGAGCATAGTCTATTAAATAATTTTCAAAATGATGTTTCCAGACCTATATTAATGTAATAAGTTCATTTAGAAAAGGTTAGAGACAAATCGACAATGAAAGACTTTGATGTCTGAAATAAGTTGACGTACCTATGTTTGGTGAAGGTTTCGAACTGTCAAGTGAAATAAAAAATGTGTAAAAAGACATTGGATAGGTAGTATGTAATATAAAGGGTCCAAACGTCCGGTAACGAAACCCTAAGGAACACCCGAAGGGTCCTTGTGGAGGACACCAACATGGGTAGACAGGCTTCCAAAGCAGCCTGCGCGAGCAAGAACGAAGGGGATGCTGCGCGAAGCACAGAACACAAGAGGCTCGCTGCAACAGTATTTGGGAAGAATTCTCGCGACGCAAGGATGACACGAGGCTCACTTCCTCAACCAAAAAATTCAGAAAAATAATGGGAATTGTCCTCGCGACGCGTAGCCCCTTCCCGGATTCGTTAAAGTCGTATTTTTGGTGATTTAACTTTACAAAAATAACCATTTAAGTGGAGGGTCTTTTGGGTATCTTATAGGACAAATATATATGGATTATAGGTCAGTTTTGGAAAACTTTTTACACACAAAATTCAGATTCAAACGAATTTCTCTCATCTCTCTCAATAACGCTCTCTTTATTCAAAATCCATTGAAGAACAAGAAAAGATTAAGGAAGAAGACGAAGTCTTCAAGATTTTCATTCAATTTTTGTGGACTATACGTCAATAAGTTATGGGTTTTAACTCTTGGTATTCCTTTCCCCAAGAGGTCCTTTGAAAGATGGTTTTCAATAATTCAACTCCTAGGGTTTTTACTCTACAAAACGAGTTTTCTTCTTAACTCTATATTTATGATTTTCGATGAAAAATAATTGTTTTCTATGGTTGATTAAGTGTATATTGCCTAATGTTTGACTTGTAATGTTAGATTTTATTGTGAAGCATTTTCCTTATAATGTTGATGGTTTTGATTGAGTTATACCTACTACTTGATAACATGTAATTGTTTAATGATTGGGACTATGACTTGAAGAGTTAGTATTGATTATGCTATAGAGTATTTCACTATGTTGTTGGATGGTTGTTGTATATTGAATATTAGTTCTTGAATAAGTATCTTGGAAGCAAGAGGTAAGTCTTCTAAAGTCGTGATAACTCTATGATGTTTATGTTAGCCTATAAATGATGTTACAATGCTAATGAAGTATGTATGATGATGCTATGCATATATGTTGGGCTATGAGTATGTTAACTTGTGAGATCATGATAAGAATACGATAATACAAGTTTATGATATTCTCTGGTATGCTTTACACAAGATAATTTATGATATGTTAATCTCACAAACGAAGAGTTACGATGAAAGGAAATTCTCATATAATCCTAAAGAGCTCATGATCATGTTTATACAAGGAGTTAATCTCCTACGACTTATGAAAAGATTTATTAATGAATGATGATTTAATGATTATTCGGGCATAAGCTTAGTACCGATGAACTAGATATGAGAGGTGTCCCTTCAATAGCTGGAAGGTAGGCTCACAATGATTCTCATGAGATACAGGCTGCCATGTAATGTGGAACTATAGGTCTCTAATATATCTCCTAGTTCTTAAACTATGTTGCCACCATAGGATACTAGCTACTGGATCCACATAGAAAGCTATGTCATGTTTGGTTCTACTTTGTCCAGTAGTGTCACGACCTGAGACCACACCCTAAAAGATAGGGCACAATCTTTGATTGCAACTGGCGTACTCGATCTCTCGGAGGTCTTATACAAGCCCTTTCATATCATTCATCGCATATACATAGTGAAAAGTAGGGCGGAATTAAAACTTTTCACAAAATATATAATAGTCTTTGAAAACTCTTTCATATAAAAGTAATAGGAAATACTAAGTCGCAATCTCATCAATCTTAGACAGATGAGTACTTGGGACACGGCCCATACGAAATAGAAATATAGTACTACTAAGTCTATTACAATACTTCGATAAGAACAATAAAAGACATCTATGACCTCGAGTCAAATGAGGCCATACTTCAACTTCACTCGAACGATTCTACGATCCAAGTCTTGCTTCCCAAATGCTCGTCACCTACCAACCACTATAGAGATAGATAAAATTATGGAATTAGTACAGCCGCATATACTAAGTTTGTCATAATGCATAAAAATCATGAAAATGGACATTTATTAGAAATATTCATATTTTCATTTAGATATCATAAAATAATAATAAGAACAACATTTATCAACTTAGAAACACATACACATCATTTAAACCAAACATCATAATTTTTGGAGTCACATTCCAGTAACTAAAATAACTGTTACAGTGAAATCACTTCACTGTACAGTGAAGTGCTTAGACTTCACTAAACACACCTTCTAGCATGTAGTAAATCCACTAAAATCTATCCTAACACTCACTTAAGTCATACAAATAGAGACCGCCCATACACCCTCTCTAAGCATGCCTAAACGATCCTTAAGACTACTTAGAATGAGACACATACTGTAACAATCCGAGACCATACCCTAGAAGATAGGGTGCAATCTCGAATTGCGACCGGCATCGTCGAACTCTCAGAGTTCTAAGACAAGCCTCATTCATATCATTCATCGCATATACATAGTGAAAAGTAGTGCGGAATTAAAACTTTTCACAAAAACATAATATAGTCTTTTAAAAACCTCTTTCATATAAATGTAATAGAAATGCAAAGTCTCAATCTCATCATCTTAAGACACAAGAGTACTTTTGGGTCACGGCCCATACTTCAAACGAAAATAGAAATACTCATAGTCTATTACAAAACTTCATAAAAGAAACATATAACGACATGTATATGCCCTCGAGTCAAATGAGGACATACTTCAACTCTTCTTCTCGGATGATCCTTCTAATTCCAAGACTTCTTCTCCAAAGCTCCTTACCTACCAAGAACTATAGATAGAAAATAAAGCATGAAATTAGTACAACCACATGTACTAAGTATGGCTATATGCATAAAATCATGAAAACGGACTTTATTGGAAATATGCATCTTTTCATTTAGAAATCATATATTAAACATAAGAACATCATTTATCAATTAAGAAACACATAAGATAACAATTAACCAAAAATAACATTTTAAAGGCTCACTTTACAGTGAGTTCATTTCACTGTACAGTGAAGTCCCTTCACTGTTACAGTGAAGTCCAAACCTTCCCTTTTAACATCTTCCAACATGCAATTCCCTCACTTAAAGTCATCCTAAGATTCACTTAAGTCACACAAAGAGAGACCGCCCATACACCCTCTCTAGATGTGCCTAAACGACCCTTAAGATTACCTACAATGAGTCACCTACATACTTAGAAAACAATCATAAACATCTATGTAAGATTCATCTACCAAAGGTCAATTCCAAGGTTCACTTGAGTGAGTGTGGAGCGACCGCCCATACAATCCCTTTCACACACACAAGAGATCCTATAGACTATATAGAATCATTCTCACTAAACACACCAACACTTATATTAGAAGACATTCTCCTTCCAAAGCCTATCAAAAGACCTACTTAAGTAAATCGAGAAGATAAAGTCCATAGTGCAATAACCTCTTCAAGATTACCTAAATAGTCCTTAAGACTTCCTAAGGTTTAGATCATGTCAACAAGATTAACCAACTTCCCTAACTAGAGTCATCCTCAAGACTTCCAAAGATAAGACATTGAGAGACCATCCTTTCATGTCCTCCTCACACTTTAGCTAAGGAATGCTTAAGTCACTTTAGATTAGGTACTCAACCATTTACATAGTTACTACAAAGTTCATTAGTACATTAGTTTATTAAGACTCATACATCACATAAGACACTCACATAAATCATCACATAAGACACTCACATAATGGATCACATAATGGTCTTTGGACAAGACCTAGGAACTCCACATAACACCTTCAAAGTCTATTGTACAATGTCTAGATAGCGTCCCATACCACCACCTAAACCTCATAAACTTATCTAACTCTAAAAGGTATTCCACAAGATGAGAATAGACAATAACCGACATAGACCATGGTAGCAAGACATGGAATCCGAAGTTCTATGCTACTTCGATGAGGTTGTTCTACTTGCCAATGGTAGAACTTAGACACATCCCATGTAGGCACATGGTTAAGGAATATGAAGGGTGTGCGAAGAATTCAATCTCTTATTTAATTGAATCCACTTCCCCCTTACTCATACTCACTCGGTGTTAGCCTTAGTTCTCATAGATTAATTCACATTAAGGTTCATATAAATAGGTCCCTTATCTAGTTCATGACCCCCTTTACATTCACCCTACCAAAGCAAGGTCCACAAGGGCATAACTCACTTTGGCGACAAGAAGCTCATAGCGACTTCCCTAAGATATGATATGATGCCGTTCCAGCCAATCAACCTTAAGTCCATCACTCATCACATGAAGGATACCATTACGGCTAACTACTTCACAATTCATAACCTCCCCACAAACTTCAAGGTTCCACATAACATTGACCTTCTTATCATTAAGGCCTCAATTATATTTATTTATTCAAGACTAAGAGTTATGACACCCTATATCAAGACAACACATATCCAAAATCATATGTACATCAATCAAGATATACAAGTCAACCAAGACAAGACATCACATACTTCACTTTTAACACATAATACAAGTCATTCTAGAAACACCTCTAAAACAACCCAACATCTTCAAGTCATCCTATATATCATCATAACATCATTAATATACTCCACATAGACTCATAAAGTCAAATAGGAATAACCAAGACTTAACCCTAACACTATACTCATAATGTCAAGTCAAAGTCTAACATGATCACTTAAGGCAACATAACTAGAAGAATACATAATATCAAGTCAAATAGCCACATAACTTCAAGTAATTGTCAATAAGGCCATGCTCATAATATCGCATAAAGTAACGCCGACAAGGCCACATCAATTGCAAATTAAACACATAACACCGGCACCTTAAGTGTACCATACCAATCAAAACAATATCAAAGTATAATTAATATCAAATTAAGGAAAACGGGGCAGCATACCTTCATCCCCATATCCACACTTCAATTCAATGCCAAATCAACCAATGCAACATCACAAGGCTCTTACCCATGGCCATGAACAATAATTCAAAGCAATAACCATAAAACTCAATGAATCTACATCAATTCAATCTAGGTTTAACAATATAATATCAATTACATATCAATTGAACACAATTCTTATATCATTAGAAAGCCCATAAGAAACTACACCACAATTCACCAACATTAGCTTAATATCAAGTAACCCAAAAAGTAGTCAAAACTAGGGTTCATCAATTCACATGGGTTCATAGGTAATTTATGTTGAAATCATCAATACAATATCAATTAGATCATAATTCAATGTTTAGAAATCATTTATGCAAGAACCCATGGTACAATCCCGAAATTGGACAATTCACTTTAGAAAACTTTGTAAAACACTTTGAGGATTGGGCTCCTTGATGAAATAAGTTTCAAGGATCAAAAGTCATACCTCAAGGATGATAATTCTTCACTTTGATTAAGAATTATCCTTGTAAACGCCACACCAAGCTGATCCTTCAAGTTGGACTTCAATGGAGTCTTTGGGACTTTTAAGGGACTTTGGGATTTTGATTTTAGAAGAATGAATTATTCTAAGTGTTAAACACTTATATACTCATCTAAAATCCCCATAAGACCCTTAATAAACCGCCTAAACTCTTATTGGGACGTGGGGTGAATTTACCAATTCACCCCTGACTTGGCAGAAAATCTGGGCAGGAGACATTGGCTGCGACGACTGCTTGTGACGGGGCGTCACGGGTGCAACGGCCCGTCATGGACCTCCGTTGCAAGCTCCAGTGGCTTGCCAAGGTTCCCTACACCCTTGGACAAGGCCCCCACGACGAACCCTTGTGACGGGGCGTCACAGCCATGACTGGCCGTCGACTGCTCCGTCGCCAAGGCTGCCTGGGACAGCCTGCCATCAGGTTTTGGGTCCTTTCCTCAAGGACCCTTTGATGGTCCTTGGGGATAATTTCCCGGACGTTTCCAACCCAAATACGATCATATGAGTTTAACACCTCTCACATGAATTTCATCCAAAACGAACACATAAAACTCGACGAAACTCGCCTAGACGTACAAGGTCGACTCAAGGCACATCTTTCGAATGCCTTGGACGTTCTTGGTCGTTTGACCTCCAAACTTTACGAAACTTTAACCACTGACTATACATGATATAATAAATATATTAAGAACCTTAAAACACCATGAAACACACATAAACACATAGAACCACATAAGAGACAATTAGGTGACTTAGTCGTCAAACGTCTTAGTCGTCCCTTGACGTTTGACTTCCAACACCTCTAATATTTAGCTACTGCCTCTATACACATATTAAACATATTTAGGACCTTATAACACTAAGACCAACATGTTAGGCTCTAGTTAACCTATGTCATTTTCGAGGTCTTACAATCTCCCCACTTGGACAACATTCGTCCTCGAATGACACTTGCCACTCTCCGAACACTTCCAAGATTAGAGATTCAACTAGCAGCACATAACCAAACCATACAACACATTATCAAGAAGAAACATCAATTTCACATAATCAAGAGATTCACAACACAACAAGAAACTAGAAGACAATTCTATAACTCGTTATGCTACAAAACTCACATGCTTCAATCCAAATAGCAAAAACTCATTTTATATTCAACATCATACTCATATACATCAGTTCTAACCACATAACAAGAATTTTAGACCAAAGAATCAAATAGTCATTTTTACAAATTATTACAGTGAGCAGTTCATAAGAACAGTGATTTTAGCAACTTTTCCAAAAATGAATCTTTAGGCAATTCTTTATATAGACATGCTAAATGCAAGATAACATCATGTAAACACATCATACAACATGCTCAAAGCTTCATAAAACACACAATGCAAGAAGTAAATGAAATTCAATTTCAACCAAACTCCTAAACATCATGCACATGCAACAATTCAAGAATTCTATCCCATCTACAAATATACTCCCCCACTTAGAAGGAACTCATACTATCAAAAGAGAAACAAGAACTTACCAACATCATCATCACCATCACCCGACTTCTCAATTCTAGTACGGAGTGCATAGAAACGCCTCTTAGTTGAAGCATCTTCCTTTGGAACACTAGGCTCAACTTGCTTACCCTCCTTCCTAGAAGAAATGTTTGGACAATCTCTCACTTTGTGCCCATCCTTTCCACATCCAAAACTACTATCGGTACCTAATAAACACTCACCATAATGTTTCTTGCCACAATTTGCACAAGTAGGCTTACCATCCTTAGAACCACTTCCTTTCTCAAACTTCTTCTTAGGAACACTAGGTCCATCTTGAGTTCGAACCCTCCTTTTGAACCTAGGTTGCACTTGGTCACTAGAAACACCCCTTTTCAAGCTACTAGACTTCCTCCCAAGATTAGATTCTTCACATGATTGTGCATACATCAAGTGTCTAGATAAGGCCACATTATCATGTAGTATAGTCGCAAAGCATTCTTCCCTCACTAAGTCTATCAACCTAGATGTCATAGTGCTCTCCATAACCCTAGGCACCATACTAAAATTGATTTGAGTAGTTGCGGCTTGAGCCAAAGCCATCAAAGCCTCTCCAATCACCCTATTAGACAAATCCGGTACCTCATTACCTCCTCCTACATTAGGAACATGATCACCTTGGGGAGGCACTTGATAACCTTGCCCACCTTGGACACCTTGCTCACCTTGAGAACCTTGAGCACCTTGAACAACTTGAGCAACTTGCTCAACTTGCTCAACTTGGGGAAGAACTTCCTCATTCACCCTCTCCTCTTCCATCCTTCTAGCGGCCATCCTCCTAGTAAACACAAGGAAACTCATAAAAAGGATAATCATAACATTTACTCTACCGCACGATATAGGAGTAGAAAAGAAGGGAAACTCTATCGTCCTATAGTCTCTCGATCATAGATGTGTCGCGATTCACCCCGATGGTCAAGACTCTACTAGACGTGACTTGATGAGACTTTTTGATACCTAAAACTACTTTCACCAACCTATGCTCTGATACCAACTTTGTCACAACCCGAGACCATACCCTAGAAGATAGGGTGCAATCTCGGATTGCGACCGTCGTCGTCGAACTCTCAGAGTTCTAAGACAAGCCTCATTCATATCATTCATCGTATATACATAGTGAAAAGTAGTGCGGAATTAAAACTTTTCACAAAACATAATATAGTCTTTAAAAACCTCTTTCATATAAAAGTAATAGAAATGCTAAGTCTCAATCTCATCATCTTAAGACACAAGAGTACTTTACGGCCCATACTTCAAACGAAATAGAAATACATAGTCTTATTACAATACTTCATAAAAGAAACATAAAAGACATATATGCCCTCGAGTCAAATGAGGACATACTTCAACTTCTTCTCGGACGATCTTCTAAGCCAAGTCTTCTTCTCCAAAGCTCCTTACCTACCAAGACTATAGATAGAAAATAAAGCATGGAATTAGTACAACCACATGTACTAAGTATGGCTATATGCATAAAATCATGAAAACGGAGACTTTATTGGAAATATGCATCTTTTCATTTAGAAATCATATATTAAACATAAGAACATCATTTAGCAATTAAGAAACACATAAGATAACAATTAACCAAAATAACATTTAAAGGCTCACTTTACAGTGAGTTCACTTCACTGTACAGTGAAGTCCTTCACTGTTACAGTGAAGTCCAAACCTTCCTTTTAACATCTTCTAGCATGTAATTCCTCACTTAAAGTCATCCTAAGATTCACTTAAGTCACACAAAGAGAGACCGCCCATACACCCTCTCTAGATGTGCCTAAACGACCCTTAAGATTACCTACAATGAGTCACATACATACTTAGAAAACAATCATAAACATCTATGTAAGATTCTCTACCAAAGGTCAATTCCAAGGTTCACTTGAGTGAGTGTGGAGCGACCGCCCATACAATCTCTATCACACACACACAAGAGATCCTATAGACTACCTCAAATAGAATCATTCTCACTAAACACACCAACACTTAGATTAGAAGACATTCTCCTTCCAAAGCCTATCAAAGACCTACTTAAGTAAATCGAGAAGATAAAGTCCATAGTGCAATGACCTCTCAAGATTACCTAAATAGTCCTTAAGACTTCCTAAGGTTTAGATCATGTCAACAAGATTAACCAACTTCCCTAACTAGAGTCATCCTCAAGACTTCCAAAGATAAGACATGAAGAGACCATCCTTTCATGTCCTCCTCACACTTTAGCTAAGGAATGCTTAAGTCACTTTAGATTAGGTACTCAACATTTACATAGTTACTACATAGTCATTAGTTCATTAGTTCATTAAGACTCATACATCACATAAGACACTCACATAAAGCATCACATAAGACACTCACATAATGGATCACATAATGGTCTTTGGACAAGACCTAGGAACTCCACATAACACCTTCAAAGTCTATTGTGCAATTTCTAGATAGCGTCCCATACCACCCCCTAAACCTCATAAACTTATCTAATGCTAATAGGTATTCCACATGATGAGAATAGGCAATAACCGACATAGACCATGGTAGCAAGACATGGAATCCGAAGTTCTATCCTACTTCGATGAGGTTGTTCTACTTGCCAATGGTAGAACTTGGACACATCCCATGTAGGCACATGGTTAAGGAATATGAAGGGTGTACGAAGCATTCAATCTCTTATTTAATTGAATCCACTTCCCCCTTACTCATACTCACTCGGTGCTAGCCTTAGTTCTCATAGATTAATTCACATTAAGGTTCATATAAATAGGTCCTTATCTAGTTCATGACCCCCTTTACATTCACCCTACCAAAGCAAGTTCCACTAGGGCATATCTCACTTTAGCGACAAGAAGCTCATAGCGATTTTCCTAAGGTATGATATGATGCCGTTCCAGCCAATCAACCTTAAGTCCACTCATCACATGAAGGATACCATTACGGCTAACTACTTCACAATTCATAACCTCGCCACTAAGTTCAAGGTTCCACATAACATTGACCTTCTTATCATTAAGGCTTATATTATTTATTCAAGACTAAGAGTTATAACACCCTATATCAAGACATCACATATCCATAATCATATATACATCAAGCAAGAGATACAAGTCAACCAAGACAAGACATCACATACTTCACTTTTAACACATAATACAAGTCATTCTAGAAACACCTAAAACAACCTAACATCTTCAAGTCATCCTATATATCATCATAACATCATTAATATACTCCACATAGACTCATAAAGTCAAGTAGGAATAACCAAGACTTAACCTAACACTATACTTCATAATGTCAAGTCAAAGTCTAACATGATCACTTAAGGCAACATAACTAGAAGAATACATACATGACTATATAACTTCACATGTAGATAAGTAATATCATACTCACATCATCAACTACAAATACCACATAACTTCAAGTAGTTGCCAAAAGGCATGCTCATAATATTGCATAAAGTAACGCCGACAAGGCCACATCAATTGCAAATAAAACACATAACACCGCCACCATAAGTGGCCATCCAATCACAACAATATCAAAGTATAATTAATATAAAATTAAGGAAAACGGGGCAGCATACCTTCATCCCCATATCCACACTTCAATTCAATGCCAAACCAACCAATCCAACATCACAAGGCCCTTACCCATGGCCATGAACAATAATTCAAACCAATAACCATAAAACTCAATGAATCTACATCAATTAAATCTAGGTAACAATATAATATCAATTACATATCAATTGAACACAATTCTTATATCATTAGAAAGCCCATAAGAAACTACACCACAATTCATCAACATTAGCTTAATATCAAGCAACCCAAAAAGTAGTCAAAACTAGGGTTCATCATTTCGCATGGGTTCATAGGTAATTTATGTTGAAATCATCAATACAATATCAATTAGATCATAATTCAATGTTTAGAAATCATTTACTCAAGAACCCATGGTAGAATCCCAAAATTGGACAATTCACTTTAGAAAACTTTGTAAAACACATTGAGGATTGGGCTCCTTGATGAAATAAGTTTCAAGGATCAAAATCCATACCTCAAGGATGATAATTCTTCACATTGATGAAGAATTCTCCTTCTAAACGCCACACCAAGCTGATCCTTTAAGTTGGACTTCAATGGAGTCTTTGGGATTTCTAAGGGACTTCGGGGTTTTGATTTTAGAAGAATGAATTATTCTAAGTGTTAAACACTTATATACTCATCTAAAATACCCATAAGACCCTTAATAAACCGCCTAAACTCTTATTGGGACGTGGGTGAATTTACCAAGTCACCCCTGACTTGGCAGAAAATCTGCGCAGGAGACACTGGTTGCGACGACCTGCTTGTGACGGGACGTCACGGGTGCAACGGCCCGTCATGGACCTCCGTTGCAAGCTCCAGTGCTTGACAAGGATTACCTATACACCCTTGGACAAGGCCCCACGACAAATCCCTTGTGACTAGGCGTCACAGCCATGACTGGCCGTTGACTGCTCCGTCGCCAAGGCTGCCTGGGACAGCCTACCATCAGGTTTTGGGTCCTTTCCTCAAGGACCCTTTGATGGTCCTTGGGTATGATTTCCCAGACGTTTCCAACCCAAATACAATATTCTATGAGTTTAACATCTCTCACATTAATTTCATCCAAAACGAACACATAAAACTCGACGAAACTCGCCTAGACGTACAAGGTCGACTCAAGGCACATCTTTCGAATGCCTTGGACGTTCTTGGTCGTTTGACCTCCAAACTTTACGAAACTTTAACCACTGACTATACATGATATAATAAATATATGAACCTTAAAACACCATGAATCACACATAACCACATAGAACCACATAAGAGACAATTAGGTGACTTAGTCGTCAAACGTCTTAGTCATCCCTTGACGTTTGACTTCCAACACCTCTAATACTTTAGCTACTGCCTCTATATCACATATTAAACATAATTATGACCTTAGAACACTAAGACCAACATGTTAGCCTCTAGTTAACCTATGTCATTTTCGAGGTCTTACACATACACACTTACAATACATCAAATACATAACATACATAATATGACAATCTCCTTACTAAGGCTATCAAAACACAAACTTAAGTACTCCTAGAAGAGAACGACCATACACCCTCTTCAAGGTTACCTAAATAAAAGACTTCCTAAGCTTAGATCATGTCAAACATAACAACAGACTCCCTAACTAGAGTCATTCTCAAGACTTCCATAGATAAGACATGAAGAGATCATCCCTTACGCCCTCTTCACACTTTAACTAAGTAATCCTTAAGTCACTCTAGATTAGGTACTCATTCATTTACATACTTCCTATAATTAAGTGATTACATTTATTAGTTCATTTAAGAGACATTCATCACATAAAAGACATTCAAGTAATGGTCTTGGGGAAGACCAAGGAACTCCCACTAACATCTTCAAAGCCTATTGTGCAATGTCTAGATAGCGTCTCATACCACCACCTAAACTTAAATGAACTTCTCTAATGCTAATAGGTATCCGACATAGGCCATGGTATGAAAACATGGAATCCGGAGTTCTATCCTACTCCGATGCGGTTGTTCTACTTTCCAATGGTAGAACTTGGACACATCCCATGTAGGCACATGGTTAAGGAAGGGCTTACTTTGTATTCTTGCCTCATACTTTAACTAGAACTACTTCCCTTGACATAATCACTCGGTACTAGTCTTTGTTCTCATAGATTGATTCACATTAAGGTCCATACAAAAGGGTTCCATATCAAGTTCATAACCCAATTACATTTACCCTACCAAAGAGGTCCTCTAGGGGATGCCTTACAATGGCGAAAAGAAGCTCATCATGACTTTCCTAATGTTTTATATGATGCCGTTCAATCCAATCATTCTTAATTCCATCATTGCATTACAAGAAGGATACCATTAAGGCTTTCGACTTCAAGTTTCATAACCTTACCACTAGGTTCATGGTTTCACATAAAGAACCCTCTTAGCATCATTCAATGTCTCAGAATATCAATCATTCATTCAAGATTAAGATGATTTTGCCTCTTAAATCAAGACATCACATATTGACTTTCATATAAGCATTAAGTAAGGGACACATGTCTACATAAACAATACACAACATACTTCACTTTAGCCCATATTACATATCATTCTAGAAACACATAGGACCAACCATTATCACTTAAGTTATCCTATACACTACAATATCATCATCAATATAACTAGCATAGACTCATATAGTCAAGTCGGAACAATCATGCTTTCAACTCTAAGACTACACACAACACATAGTCATTAGTCTAACATGATCACCTACATATCATCAATAGAAGAACAAATAAATTCTAATTACTTCACATATAGGTAGATATGATCATACTTCACATAATCAACAACACATCAATCACATAACACCGCCACCGTAAGTGGACCAAACCAATCACAACATAGTTGAAGAGATATAATACTTAAAATAAAGAGAAATAGGGCAGTGTACCACGAATACATTCTCTCCACTTCAATCCGTGTCTAAATCATCCATTTCAATACAATAAGGCCCTTACCCATGGCCATGAACATCAATTCAATGCATAAATCATAATACTCAATGAATCTAAGCTAATTCAATATAGATTTATCAATTTAAGACCAATTTGATATCAATTGAATACAATTCTTGAATCATTAGAAAGCCCATAGAAATCTACACTAGAATTCATTGTCACGACTGGAATCTAGACCCAGACGAGACCGGCATCGTTGACCTCTCAGAGGTCGCACATTTGTCATCATTACTTAATCTAGGTTTATTTTAGCGGAAAATTTGAACTTTGAGTTCCTTAACATGAATGTATATCATTCTACTTAAATTCATATACGTTCACAATCAACCATCTAACATTAAGATCATCAACTGAAAGAAATCATTCAATACTGCATTAAGTGTATACTTGCCAAAATGGCACCAATACAATGTCTGAAATCAAACGGGAAAGAAACGCTAGTGGAACATACTCCACTAGGTCAATCCTCTAACTAAGCTAGAATATAATGGTAGTAGACATCCTCGAAAGCATGAGGGCCTACCAACTCCAGATGAAAGATCCACGTCCTGATAGCTGCAAGGTCGTACTGTAAGCTCTATCGTCCACATGCACCTGCACCTAAAAATGTAGAGTTGTATGAGATTAGTACACACTTGTACTAAGTATGGGTATATGCAAGCACACACCAAGGACATGCATGAGTAAGAATACTCTTTCTAACAACATGATTATGGAAAGTCAAGTCAGTGGACTTGCCAAATTGGATTAGGAAAGTTAGTGAACTTTCCAAATTTGGATTAGGAAAGTCAGTGAGCTTTCCAAATTTGGATTAGGAAAGTCAGTGAGTTTTCCAAATTGGATTAGGAAAGTCATGCCAAAGAAGTAACATGCATCATCATACTTATCATATGCACACATCACATCATCTTACACATAGCACATATCATATTGCATATAGCGCATAAATCTTTTATAAAATTCATTCATATGCCATGAGACCTTGGAATCATGGACTTGACATTAAGACTTTCAAAAATGAGGCTCAACATATGGGACCCAACTAGGGAGTCTTCATTAGTAAACACAGAGTCTACTTCATTTATTCATACGTACTTTATTTCATTCTTTCATAGGCTAGTGTGAACCAGCTATACCTAGGATGTAGTTTAAGACTTTCATCGGTTTTCTGTGGAATGATCAAGAATAACCTAGTGTCATTACTTTAGTCTAGCTCACCTCTTAATTATCCTATCCTAACACCTTTGGTATCGTTCATTTCATTATGTGCATCATTGAGACTGGACTCATTCATTCATTGGGAACTTTAACTTTAACTGACATAGATCAGTTAGGCATCATGAAATCAGTGTCTCCCCCACACCAAAAAGAGTGGAATCACCGGCCAAAGTGACCCAAAACATGCTAGCGTACATGGGAATTAAACCCCGCCAGATCCTATATTGGCGTATAGGTCGAAGACCAGGATAATAAGGAGACCCATACCCGACATGCCTGACAGTCTCATCTCACGAGAGTTACGTGAATCCGCCTTCCCGAAAGAAGGCCTCACCATCATAGCTAGTCTATCGGTGCTTAGTATAAAGTTCCATTACATTCACTCATACTCATGGAAGTTGGCTTCTGTATGAGGACATCATAGCTCAATAGATGATTTCTCATCTCATCATTAGTATTAAGTTTGTTAATATCAATACTTTCATTAAGTGTTCATAGAGACTGGTCTCTTCATTAACTTTACACTCTCAAGTGAGTACATTTTTGGTAACATTTACTTAGGCTCATTTGAGATTGTTCTCATCTTTTACATTAGCCTCATTCATGTTGTCACCACATTCATTAACATTAGCACATTTTCTCTTCATAATTACTCACCCCATTTTACAGTGAATGTTCATTTCATCATATGCAATGAACTTGGCCATTTTTGTGTTTCACACTCTTACTTAACCTTCTAGGGTTTCATCGTTCATTACATAATAATCATTTCATCGTATGCCAATGCTCTTGGCATTTAGTGTATTTTACACTCGTACTTAACCCTTCTAGGGTTACATTATTTCATTACATACATCTTAGTTCACTTATTTTAAAACGTATGCAAGACTTATGGGTCTATACATACACCATGAGCTTCATTCATAGTTCGTTAAGTGAATCTTCCTAAGATTATGTAGTACAAGACTTATGCATCTTGTATGTTGCCAAGATCTCGATTTCGATCTAAGTAGGTGGCATTATTCTTGAACATTTAATTCACGTATGACTTATGTATCAATACGGAATTTGGGCAAGGGAACCCAAGTTCGAATCCCTTGGACAATACTTAATTTTTCCTTGATTTTTTTAGTCCACATGACATTGGGACCCTAGATCGAGCCCAAACATCAACATTCCCTCTTTATTTTTCTCCTTGAATTCCTCTATTTGGCCGAGGGGTTGTGGATCGAACCCCCACAGCCCCTTTTATTTTTTTTCATTTAATTCTCTTGTCCAATTCACATAGACCATGAGGTTGTGGGATCAAACCCCCACAGCCTCTCTTTATTTTTCTTTTATTTCGCAGCTGCCTAGAGGTCGTGGTTCAATTCCCACGCCTCACAATTCTTTATCTATATTTTTCTTTAACTCCCTTCACTGCCTTGAGGTCGTGGGTTCGATTCCCACGCCTCACCTTTCTTTCTTTTTATTTTCCCTTTCTCCTTTACTCTCCTTCACAGCTTTGAGGTCGTGGGTTCGATTCCCACGCCTCACATTTCTTTTCTTTTATTTTTCCTTTACTTCCACTCGCTGCCTGGAGGTCGTGGGTTCGATTCCCACGCCTCCCATTTTATTTTATTAATTTTTGTACTTTACATTTTCAGCCAGCACACCCAATATCGATTCCCCTTTACCCCATTTCTTTTTTTTGCGATTTTAAGGCATTACACGGGTGAGGTCACAGGTTCGAATCCTGGTGGCCTCATCCCTTTACACTCAAATAAGTTTCGAGATTTATTCATCATTATTTAGCTTAAACCAAACTTGTAAGTTTGCTGGAAATTTAGTCATTTTTTTAGCTCATTTTCACCAACACTTTCACTTGAACTTTTAGGGAAATTCATAGATCATATATTACATTTTGGGGTGCATTTTTCATAAATTCTTTTAGCCAAAAGATTGGTACTCAAATTAGCCACACTTTCATTTTAATGAACATCACGATTTACATAGGTTTATGCACGTAAAATTACAACCATAACATTATCAAATTTGGAGGCTTAACCCGAGAACCTTAGTTACTGTAACATGTTTGCGCACACACACTTGCACATAATTTTGAACACATGATTGTCTTTCATACGATTTCAAGTACACAAACATAATCATATTCATCACGAAAACATAACATACACATTAATCTACCAACAATCATATCCAACCTACGATTCATTGGGAGCTAGTGACAGGGGCATGCAAAAGGGGGAACAATCCTAGTTTTTGGACTGAATAATCTGAACCTTAAGGGGTCTCTTGGGAAAGGGACCAAGAGAGAAGAGAACCCATACCTTTTTGACGTTAAACCCTCAACTTGATGCCCAAAAACTCCACCCAATATCACGTCTAAGCCTCCTCAATGTCAACTCCACGCGAATGACAACCTCCCTTAGCCTAGTGTGCGATTAACGTTTGTTTTCTTGTGATTTCGTATGAGTTCTTCAAGTGTGAAGAACTTGATTTATTTTTCTTCTCTTGACTCTTATTTTGGCAGAGAGAATATGTGAGAAAGAAGAAGAGAGATTGAGTGTGAGAGTGGAGAGATAAACGTGAGAGAGTGGGAGTTGTAGGAGGCTTAGGAGTCTAGTTTTAGGACTTAGTCAATAGGGTTTTGTTTATTTAATAAAAATCTTTATTTTTTTTAAATCATATAATGAATAATAATTATTAATTAATTATATTAATTCAATAGCTTAAATAAAAATCACTTAAATTCGTTGCTTCCACCTAGGTTCGAACCCGGGTGGAGCAAGACTTCACTTCAAGAGCCTAATTTCGGCCCTCTCTCCCCAAATTGCCACTCCACCTTATTAATTAAATAATTAATTATATATTTCGGGTAATTACGATACTACCCTTAGCCAGGAAAAAGACCATTTTACCCCTAGACCCTTCAAACCTAAGATTTCCCCTTTTTAAGTCCGGTAAAGACTCATTCGAGTAAATCTTCGTATTTGAGATCCCTACATGGTTGGACCCAACCTTTCCAAGCTCAACTAACTCCCCAAGTTAGTTGGTGGCTGTAGAAAGAGTTCCAAGGTCTGGTTCTACGCCGCATAAATCCGTGTGAACCCTGGCTAATCGTAGGCATTCTAGACACATTAGCATTTACTTATCTTATCCATTTTTAGGGTTGTTACATTCATAACCATTATCATCAATCAATAAAGTACCCATAAAAATAGTCAAAACTAGGGTTCATCAATTACATGGGTTCATAGGTTAATTGTGTAAAAATCATATTAATAAACAACAATTAAATCACTAACCAATTATTAAAAACCTTTAATGCAAGAACCCATGATGAGTATTAAATAGGTCAAGTTCATCTTCAGAAAACTTTAGAAAACTTCTTTGAATTTGGGCTTCTTGACGAATAGAGTTTCAAGGATCAAAAACCATACCTCATTGATGATAATCTCCAATTTTATTAATAATAACCACTCAAATCTCCAATCCAAGCCTCTTCCTTGAGTTTTGGCTCAATGGAGCCTTAAGGAATTTCTAAGGGATTTTGGGGTTTTGATTGAGAAGAATGAATTCTTCTAAGTGTTAAAGACATTTATACATGTCTAAAATCCCAAAAACCCTCAAAGAACATACAATCCTTCAATTTGGAGGTGGGGTGAAATTACCATCTCACCCTCACTTAACAGTGACTGCACGCCAGGGACACAACCATCGACGTTTGGAAGTCGACGGACCGTTTATCACAAATGGACTGTCCTTTCCTCTCGTCGTTTGGTTCAAATACCAACTTTGTACTCAATATCCCATCCTAAGTCCCAAAATATTAAGACCTCGACAACGAGGCGTCTATTGACCCGCTGGGCGTCGATTGCCGCCCTTTGTTGGGCTGTCTTGGATAATCTTGGCCACAAACTTTGGGTCCTTCCTCAGGACCTTGGATGGTCCTTGGGGATAACTGCCGGACTTATTCACCCCACATGTTTGTATAGATTTTAGACCTCTCAGATGATTTTACCCATAACAAACACGTAAAACTCAACAAAACATGCCTAGACACACAACGTCATTTCAAGGCACACTTTCGAACGTCATGGACGTTCTTGAGCGTTTTACCTCCTAACATCACAAAACTTACACACTACCTATATACACTATAATAATCATTTAATAACCTTATAACCTAATGTATCACACATAAACACATAGAACCACATATGAGGAACATAGTGAGTTAGTCAAACGTCTTAGACGTCCCTTGACGTTTGACTTCCAATGCACCTAACTCTTAGCTAATGCTTCTATACCACATTATAGACTTAATTAGGACCTTATACCATCATGACAACCATGTAGGCTCTAGTTCCACCTAAAGTCATTTTCGGGAATCTTACATGTAGACCACTTTCTTCGATGTGGGGTTTTATGACACCGATTCAATGTTTAGATCACATGGTCTAATGTCGGTTAAGGAAAATTATCCTCAAGTTAAATGAATAACAAGTAAATGGACGCTCACTAGGGTGATTTGAAGAGTCTACTTAGTATAGGTAGGGGTATGGGACTCTACCTAGACATTTCACAGTTGACTCTAAGGGAAGTCCTTGGAGATTATTCTTATGTAATATTAACATGAAAGGCATGATGATTATGATACATGTTGTTACTTTATATGAAGTTGATTACGTTGATGAACATTTATATTGGTATATATTCTTTATGAGGTGATGACTACTTATGTTACATGCTAATATGAAGCAAAACTTTACTTATGGTCTCCTATCTTATCTACTTATTGGTTTGTGGGGTTTTTGGTGATTCACATGACCATTGCACGCGTAGGTTGGGATGGAATCATTGGTAACTGTGTTTTATAAGTTATGTGTATATGATATTTTGAATATTTATGTTAACATGACTCTATGATAATATGTTCTTTGATTATGATCATGCTTTATGTTTTATGGAATCGGTAACTTGTACATGTTCTATGGTATGTACATTGAAGACATTAATATGACTTAGCATGGCTTTGCAAAAATGATAAATGTCATTTTTCATGCATGTCCTTAAATGTTATGTGCATATACCCATTCTTAGACATGTGGCGTACTAACCCCATTGATTTATATTACACAAATATAGGGTCCTACCATTGAAGATTAGCAAGGTAGATTGAAGAAGCTTGGATGTCATGACTGGAATCTAGACCCCAGACGAGACCGGCTCGTTGACCTCTCAGAGGTTCGCAGACAAGCCTACTTACGTCATTCATACTTCATCTAGTTAATTTAGCAGAAAATTTGAAACTTTTGTTTCCTTAACATACTTGTTTTTAACATCCTTATCATTTCATAATTGTTCACAATCAACCATTCTAACATTAAGAAATAAGCAACTGAAAGAAATAGTCCAATAATTATTAAGTGTATAATTGCCAAAATGGCACCAATACAAAGTCGAATAAAAACGAGGAAAGAAACGCTGTGGAACATCTCCAATAACTCAACACTAAAACTAAGGTAGAATGTAAAACAGTAGTATCCTCGATAGCATGAGGACCTACCAACTGCGATGAATGTTGGACGTCCGATAACTGCAACAATGATCCTGTAGCTCTATCCGCCCACCTGTGCCTGCACCTAAAAATGTATAGTTTATTGGGTTAGTACACCATTTTACTAAGTATGGTATATGCAAGCCACACACCACGGACATGCATGATAAGAATAGCTCTTTCGCTAACAACCATGATTTTTTGGGATCAAGTCAGTGGACTTGCCAAATTGGATGATTAGGAAAGTCATTCCAATGAGAGTAACATGCATCATCATAAACATCATATTGCACACAACACATAACATCTTCATATAGCACATATATAATAATATAACACATAGCTTCTTCATATCGTTCATTCATATACCATGAGACCTTGGAATCATGGACTTGACATTAAGACATTCCAAAATAAGGGCTCAAATATGGACCTCAACTAGGAGTCTTCATTAGCAAACACAGAGTCTTCTTCATTCATTCATACGTACTTCATTTCATTTCGTTCATATGCCAGTGTGAACACCAAGCTATACCTAGGGTGTAGTTTTAAGACTTTCATCGGGTTTGCTATGCAATGATGCAAGAATAACCTAATGTCATTACTGAGTCTAGCTCCCTCTTGATTATCCTATCTAACACCTTGGTATCATTCATTTCATTATGTGCTTCATTTGAGGCATGGCCTCGTTCATTATTGGAATTTAACTTTAACCGACATAGATCATGTAGCTCATAATATCAGTGTCTCCCCACATCGAAAAAGAGCTTGAATCAACGGCCCTAAGTGACCAATAACATGCTAGAGTACATGGGAATTTAGCCCCGCAAGATCCCTATATGGCAGTATAGTTCAAAAACTAGGAGATGTATGAGACCCATACCCGGAAAGCCGACAGTCTCATCTCATGAGAGTTACAGGAACCTTCGCCCTTCCTCGAAAGAAGGCCATCACCGCTCGTAGCTAGCCTATCGGTGCTTAGTATAAAGTTCCATTATATTCATCTCATACGTCATGGCAGCTGGGCTTCTAGTATGAGGACATACAATGGATCATTAGATGTATCTATATCTCATCATTAGTATTAAGTGTTGAAGCCAATACTTTTGTTAGAGTGTTTCATAGAGACTGGTTCTCTTCAATTTATCTTACACTCCCATGGTGAATACGTATTGGTAACATTTAACTTAGGCCATTTGAGATTGCTCTCATATTTACATTAGCCTCATATCATGTTTGTCACCACATTCTTCATCATTAGCATTCTTTGCTTATTCATATACTCACCCCATATGTAATGTGGAATGTTCATTTCACTCATTTCTATAGTACAATTCTCATCATATGCCAACACACTTGGTAGACTCATTAGTTAACCCTCTCTACGGTTCATCATTTATTACATACATCTTAGGTTCACATATTTTTGAACGTATGTTAGACTTATGTGGTCTATACAATACAAGCCATGGGCTTCATTCATAGTTTGCTAAGTGATTCTTACTCTAGATTATGTATAACAAGACTTATGTATCTTTGTATAATGCCAAGATCTGTTGATTCTGATTTAAAGTGATGGCATCTATTCTTGATATTTTACTCACTATGACTATGTAATCAATACGGCATAAGTTTGGGCAAGGGATCCCAAATCCTTGAATCACATTGGATATAATTTTATATTTTTCATATTGAGATTTTATTTCTATATATTCATAAATTAAGAAACTCTAACATAAATCCATAATCAATGTAACACGAAGGATGATAATTTTCATATTTACATTTTTAACTTCTCAAGTGTAGGGCCGAAGGGTGGGGGTTTCGAACCCCCACAACCCCTTTTTAATTTTTGTTAGATCTCTCTGCCCCTACTCGCCTAAACCCAAGAAGGTTTTGGGTTCCAAACCCCCACAAGCCCCCTCTTATTTTTTTTAATATGAAATTCGCTAGAAAAATGGGGAGGGTTGTGTGTGTCCGAACCTTCACAGCACCCCCCTTTTGTTTGTTAATTTCGCTGAGCGAGGAGCTGTGAGGTGGTGGGTATCGACCCCACAATCCTCTCCATCTTATTTTTAATTAATTGGGCAGTTGGAATGTGAGGGTTGTGGATTCAAACCCCCACAGCCCTCACTTCATTCTCTTAATTAATTTCGCCTCTATCGTTCAGCCTTGAGGTCCTGCGGTCGATTCCAACGCCTGCGGTTTTTTTTCCTTATTTTCTGTTCTTTGCGCATACCGGAGATCGTGTGGTTGAATGCCCACGCCTCTATTTATTTATGTTTATTAAGCTTCTCCTCCTGTCTCCGCCACAGATACGCGAAGTTCTGTCCCTCCCAGGCCTACATTCCCTTTTTCTCTTGGTTATGCCGATATCTATGCCATTGGTTCGGAATCTCCCGCGTCCCTATTTTTCTTTCCCTTGTCTACCGCGAAAACCAGTAGCTAACTGCGGCTTTTGATTCCCCTTATAGCTCCTTCAAGTCTTTTCCTTTTCCTTTTTAGCCTTCCACTCAACATGTGAGGTCTGGGTTTCAATTCACATTGACACTCACTTATTTTATTTCTTTTTAAAACCGCAGAATCTTACATTCTTATTTAGTGCACAAATGCTAAGAAAATTTAGTCCCTCTTCAACTCATTTTTAGGGCGCATTTTTTCATAAGTTTATTTTCAAAAGATGTTAATTCAAGTTCCACTGATATTTCATTACAAGGAACATCACATTGCAACACACATTACACACAATAAAAGCCACAAGAAATACGGCACTTGCTACCCCAACACAGTAGGCCAAACAGGCCCATGATGCAAGCACACACCACCAACATTTTTCGATCACATTTTGATTGTCCATCATCGTGATTTCCCGC